>VMDR010022234.1:0-16326 GCA_007922815.1 Macrotus californicus
TTTTTTTTTTTTTTTTTTTTTTTTTTTTTTTTTTTTTTTTTTTTTTTTTTTTTTTTTTTTTTTTTTTTTTTTTTTTTTTTTTTTTTTTTTTTTTTTTTTTTTTTTTTTTTTTTTTTTTTTTTTTTACTACTTACTTGGGCATTTTTGTTGTTGTTTTTTTCTAGTTTCCTCAAATGTTAACTTAGATTGTTTTGTAAGATCTTTGTTGCTTCTGGAGGTAGGCCTCAAACACTATGAACTACTTTTTAAAGACTGCTTTCAGCCTGATTCCACCAAGAGGGAGGTGTAGGTAGATACACTTCACTGTCTCGCTCAACACAAAGAAGAAGACAGCCAATTTAAAAACAAAAACCACAAATGCCAGAAGTCAAAATACATGGAAGTCCAACAACCAAGGAGTTAAAGAAGGTACATTCATCCAGACTGGTATGAAGGCCAGAGTCAAGCAGCCAAAGCACAGAGGACACAGAGCAAGTCAGAGGCTGGTGAATAGGCAGGCATGGTGGTGGCTGATGGACCACGTGGCCCCACATTCACATGCACATTAATCGGGAGGAACAAATGGTGCATGAGACAGGTCCAGGGTTCCAGCAAGGGGAAAATGAAGCCTCAGAACCTCTAGCTGTAAAGTCCTCTGGAGGGTGTGGTGGTGGGAGAAACTGCTAGTCTCTTGAAAGTGGAGTGAGCGCCAAGCAAGCAGCATTGTTCCCTCTCTGACCTCCCCCCCAACATAAAGCATTACATTGCAGCAAAGCAGGTTGCCCTGCCCTGGCAAATAAGAAAGGCTCCAACAACTACAACATAACAGGTGTGTTGAGACAAAGAAATATGGTCCAATTGAAAGAACAGATCAAAGCTCCAGAGAAAGAATAAGTGATGAAGAGACAGCCAACCTATCAGATGCAGAGTTTGTAACACCTGTAATCAGGGTGCTCAGGGAAATGATTGAGCATAGTCAAAAAATAAAGGAAGAAGTGAGGTCTATACAAAGTGAAATAAAGAAAAGTATATAGGAAACCAACAATGAAGGGCAGGAAACTGGGACTCAAATCAGTGTCTGCAAGAGGGAAGATAATAAGCAAAGCATTAACCAGAACAGAATGAAGGAACAAGAATTCAAAAACATGGAAGAGGCTTAGGAACATCTGAGACAACTTTGAAAATTCCAACATCTGAATCACACGGGTGCCGGAGGGTGAGGTGGAAGAGCTAGAAATTGAAGAACTTTTTGAGAGCTCTGAAGATGGTGGCGAGGTAGGTGGGAGCTAAACCCTCTTGCTCATGCACTCAGCTGAGACACCTAGCCAATCTTCTGAAACACAGTGTGAACAGCCAGCAGAATCACAGCTTACATGAAGTTTAGAAGCAGGACATTGCTGAGGACATTTACCAAAAGACCAACCACAGGAGAGAAAAAATGAATGAGCCTAGCCTCCTCCAACCTGCAGCATCCAGGAAGGCCAGCAGAACATGCTTGGGGGGTTTAAAGTCAACAGGAGGCTTGGTTTTCCAAGTGCAAGACAGTAACACATGGAGCTGTAAAAGGACCAAGGGCAGATGCGGAGAAAGATCAGAGCCAACAACTGAGGCAAATTCCACATTGCTATCCTACAGAACCTGCATTTTAATTTTAATTTTTTTATTTTGTTTCTGTCCCATTATTTTTATTTTATATTTTTGTATTTTTTAATTTATGTATTTTATTATTAATGTTCAAACACAGTTGTTTCCATTTTCTCACCACCACTTTCCCCCACCCTACCCACCCTCAATCATACCCCGCTTTGGCTTTGTCCATGGTTCCTTTATACATGTTCCTTGACTACCCTTTCCTTTCTTTCCCACATTATTTCCTTCCCCGCTCCCCTCTGCTTACTGTCAGTTTGTTCTTTTTTTTTAAATTACTTTATTGTTGTTCAATTACAGTTTGCATTTTCCCCCCACCCCAGCCAATTCCACCCCCCTCCCCCGCTCCCACCCTCCGCCTTGGTTATGTCCATGTGTCCTCCATAGTGTTTCCTGGAAACCTTTCCCCGCACTGTTCCCTCCCCCTTCCCCTCTGGCCATTGTTAGGTTGTTCTTAATTTCAATGTCTCAGGTTGTATTTTGTTTGCTGTTTTCTTTTGTTGATTATTAACTTCAATTTCCCCAGTTATATTTTCCCTGCTTGTTTGATTTGTTAATTAGGTTCCACTTATAGGTGAGATCATATGATATTTGTCCTTCACCACCTGTCTCCCTTCACTTAAAAAGTGAATGGATGCTCTCCAGTTCCATCCAGGTTCCTTCCATGCTGTCACAAAGGGTAGGGGCTCCTTCTTTCTCTCTGCTGCGTAGAATTCCATTCTGTAAATGTACCACAGATTTTTGACCCACTCATTGACTGATGGGCACCTAGGCTGCTTCCAGCACTTGGCTATTGTAAATGGTGCTGCTGTGAACATTGGGGTGCATAGGTTCTTTTGGATCGGTGCTTCAGGGTTTATGGGATATAATCCCAGCAATGGAATTACTGAGTCAAAAGACACTTCCATTTTTAGTTTTCTGAGGATATTCCATCTTGTTTTCCACAGTGCCTGCAGCAGTCTGCATTCCCGCCAACAGTACACTAGGGTTCCCTGTCCTCCACATACTCTCCAACACTTGTTGTTTGTTGTTTTGTTTACGATGGCCATTCTGACCGGTGTGAAGAGGTATCTCCTTGTGATTTTAGTTTGCTTCTCTCTGATGGCTGGTGATGGTCAGCATCCATTAATAGGTTTCCGAGTCCTCTTTATGTCTTCCTTGGAGAAGTTTCTGTTCAGATCTTTTGCCCATTCTTTAATTGGGTTGTTTATCATCCTGGTGTGGAGTTGTGTGGGTTCTTTATACATTTTCAAGATCAAATCCTTGTCTGAGATCTCTATCATTGGCAAATATATTTTCCCATGTGGTTGGATCCCATTTCATTTTGCTAATGTATTCTTGAGCTGTGAAGAAGCTTTTTATTTTGATGACATCCCATTTGTTTATTCCTTCCCCTATGTCCCTTTCTCTAAGGGACATATTGTTCAAAATATTGCTGCATGGGATATTTGAGATTTTCTAGGACTTTTCCTCTAGGACTTTTCCTCTAGGACTTGTATGGTATCATCACTTATACCTAAGTCTTTTTTAAGACTTAAGGTTATTTTTACTTAGTAAGGTTATTTTTACTACACTTTTTGCTCCTGCCCACTTTCTCAAATATTAATAGACTTGGATTTATTTCTGGCTTCTTTATTCTGTTTCATTGATCTATGTGTCTGTTCCTATGCCGTACCAGACATTTTTGATTGCCGTGGCCTTGTAATATATTTTGATGTCAGGTATGGTGATCCTACCTACTTTGTCCGTCTTTCTCAAAATTGCTGCAGGTATTCAGGGTCATTTATGGTGCCATATAAATTTTTGAAATGTTTGTTCTATATCTGTGAAATATGCTGTTGGTATTTTAATAGGGATTGTGTTGAAACGATACATTGCTTTTGGTAGTATGGACATTTTGACGATGTTAATTCTTCCATACCACGAACATGCTCTATGCTTCCATTTGTTTGTGTCTTCCTTTATTTATTCAGTGTTGTGTAGTTTTCTGAGCACAGGTCTTTTACCTCCTTGGTTACGTTTATTCTTGGGCACTTTATTTTTGTTGTTGCGATAGCAAATGGGATTTTTTCCCTGATTTCTGTTTCTCATATTTCATTGTTGGTGTACAAGAGTGCCTTCTTCACACCATCAGGTTGGACATCATAGCCCAATCAACAAACAATAAGTGCTAGTGAGATTGTGGGAAAATGGGGATTGTTGGTGCACTGTTGGTGCGAATGCAGACTGACACGGCCACTGTTGGAGAGAATATGGAATTTCCTCAGAAAACTACTTATGAAAGTGCCTTTTGACCCAGTAATTCCACTGCTGGTATTATACCCTAAGAATCCAATACAATACACCAATACAAAAGACCCCTTGCACCCCAATGTTCATAGCAGCACAATTTACAATTCCCAAGTGCTGGAAGCAACCTAAGTGCCCATCAGTCAGTGAGTGGGTTAAAAAACTATGGTACCTTTACACAATGGAATTCTACGCAGCAGAGAGAAAGAAGGAGCTCCTACCCTTTGTGAGAGCATGGGTGGATCTGGAAAGTATGACCCTAAGTGAAATAAGCCAGGCGGTGAAAGGCAAATGCCATATAATTTCACCTATAAGTGGAACCTAATCAATAAAGCAAAGAAGCAAGCAAAATATAACCAGAGACATTGCAATAAAGAACAAACTGACAGTAACCTGAAGGGTGCGAGGATAGGTGTAACGGGAAATAAAGAAGTGTTTCCAAGGGACATGCAAAGAAGGGACATGGACACAACTAGGGGTGTCAGTTCGAGAGTGGTAGGTGGAGATGGATGGCGTGGAGTGTACTGCTGAAGGGAAAGTGGAGACAACTGTACTTGAACAATGAGAAAAGAAAGAAAAAGAAAAGAAAGCAAGTATTTACAAATATGTTTAATAAGAGGTTAATACCAATATATGAGAATGCATTTATGAAACTTAATATCCAAAACTAAGGCATCAATTAAATCAAACAAAACAATTTCTTTTAAAAATGAACAGAAAAATTAAATAAACAGTTTCTCAAACAACACATACACATGTCCCAAGTCAAATGAAGTGAATGTTCAATCTTACTAAATACAAAAAAATGCAAAACAAAATCCTAATGAGGTATCACCTCAAACTTTTTAAAATGACTATCATAAAAATGCCAGAAATGACAAGTTTCAGTGAGGGCATAGAAAATAGAGAACCACTGTGTACTCTTGGTGTTCATTTAAACTGATGCAGCTATTATGCAAAGTAAACATGAAACTGCCAAAATGGCTATTATTGATAAACCAACAAATAACAAGTGCTGGGGAGGAGGTGGACAAAAGGGAAACTTAGTGCACTGTTGGCAGGTCACAGTCCTGTGCAGCAAGGGGGTAAAATAGTATGAAATTTCCTCAAAAACCTGAAAATGGAACTGCCTTTTGCACCGGTGATTCCCCTGCTGGGAATATACCCTAAAATCCCAAAACACCGATTCAGAACTTCTGCACCCCTTCTATGTTCTTAGCAGTGCTATTAACAATAGCCGAGTGCTGGACGCAGCCTAAGTGTCAATCAGTAGTTGAGTGGATTAAAACACGGTGGTACACTTACACAATGGAATACTACACAGTGGAAAAGAAAAGAGGATCCCAAATGGTGGAGGAGTAAGCGGAAGTTACACTAACTAACCTCCTCCCAGGACAATTCTGGAATTACTACTACATTTTTGAGAAATCACCAGGGACACACAACTGAACAACAATGAGAGAGAAACCTTATAACCATAGATGGAGAGAAGAATCAGCTTTGGCACAACCTGACAGGTGGGGAGTGTGGTAGAGACACAAAAGGGCTGGCTGGGTTCCCACAGGTGGCACCTAAAGAGCCAGAAAGAAATTTAAGCAGCTGGTTGGATCCCTCTGAGAAGTGTGTGGACTAAACCCCACCCCACAGCACCAGAGCCCAGAAAATACACAGATAACACCCAGCTGTGAGAAGAGGAAGGCTTGCTCTCTGCCAGAGGTAGAAGTCTGGAAACACAAAGAGTTGCTTGAAGGATTAAGGCATAAATTTTCATTTACAGCCACTTAACCCTGCATTCCAGCAAAGGAGGGTGCGGAGTGGACTAGGGATGCTTAAGTAGAGACTGGGGACGGAGGCTTGGATCGAGAACTGAGAGGAGCCACCAGGATCCCAGTGATGAGCCAACCCTGACATGGCAGCAGCCATCCTTGCTGCACAGGCAGACCACTCCCCTCTGTGTGGCAGCAGCCTGAGGGGAAACAATAGCCCCGCCTGCAAGAGGAATTCTGCCCCAACTTGTGATGTTTAGAACTGACAGCTAAGTGCAGAGTGACTAGATTAACAACTGAAAGAGACTCACACAGTAGACCCCTGGAAGTTTCAAACAGACTCTCTGAGGTCAGACAGGGTCACTATCTGACATCACCAGAGTTGGATACAGAAATGAAAGACAGTGGTAAATACTAGATGCTACCTAGATGAAATCCACCACGGTCTCCTACTTGATTTGCGATATATTCCTTTCTGCATAGCTTTTCAACATTCACTTCTTGTCCTTCAAGTTGTCGCATATTAAGTCACTAGATTTCATACAATAGTTTATTTCAGTTCACATATCAGCCCCTCCCTTCCCTTACCCAATTTTACTTTCTTTTTTTCCTCTTACTATTTTCATTTTAAATTTTGTTTACTCTATTGACACAGCTTCCTCTCAAAAACAATTCTTTCTCATTATTTTTTGTTGTTCAAGTACAGTTGTCTCCATCTTCGTCCCTCCACTCCTCCCACCCAAACCGTCCCCACTTCCCACCCTTGACCTTACGCCTTTGGTTTTGTCCATGTGTCCTTTATACATGTTCCTGAAAAGCCTTACCCCTTTTCCCTCATTATCAACTCCCACCTCTCCTTTGGTTACTGTGAGTTTGTTCTCAATTTCAATGCCTCTGGTTATATTTTGCTTGCCTGTTTGTTTTGCTGGTTAGGTTCCACTTATAGGCAAGATCATATGGTGATTGTCTTTCACTGCTTGGCTTATTTCACTTAGCGTAATGTCAAAAGCAAGTTTCTTATCAATGTTCATCTCTCATTCTTTTCCCCCACTCATAAAATACCTGCATTCTCTCTCCACCTTTTGCAATCTTTCCTCATTGGTTGTAGATAGGGTAGTTGTTTTGCACTTTTTCAATTTTATCTCTACATATTCACTATTTTTGTATTTGCAATCTCTAATTTTGCTGATTCCCCTCTCCTACTCTTCTTTTCATCTCAAACTTTAATTTTGCCCCATCTTAGCCTACATTTTCTCTTTCATCATGCCCTTTTTTCTCTTTTCCTTTTTTTTTCTTCACAAATTTCAATTTTCCCCTGTCTTATCCTGGTTTTTGTTCCTCACTCTTAGTGTTCCCTCTCTATCATATCAAAATCACTTCCATTTCCACTAGACATCTCTTGAGATTTACTTTTTCCCTCATATCCCCATCCCACCTATATTAATTTAACCTCATTTGTTGTTGGTAGTGCTACTGTGGGTTTTTCCCTCCAATATGTTTCCTATTTTTTAAATATTTATTTATTTTTTCCCTTTTCTTGCTTTTGCTTTACCTTTAAAGCTAATACTAAATGCTTCCCTTCTCTTACTCCATTCCACCTACTTCATTCCCTTTTCCTATAAAGTAAATTTTACTTTCTCTCCTCACATTGCTCTGATTCCCTATTCTTATTAGTACACCTCCCTCTTCTCTCTCAAAATCATTTTTCTTTCAGTAGGCCACCTTATATTCACTCTACTTTATTATAATAACCTTAATCTCTTTACAACCTTATTAATACTTGTTGATATGTTGTGGATAGTGGGATTACATGAGGGAGTTATTTTTGCTGCTGTGGGTTTGTTTCCTGGGCTTTGTGGTATTGTTTCAGCAGCACCTGCACAATAGCACACAAGACCTGATGTAAAATGCCTAGGGGGCTGCATATGCTGGGTAGGAAACCCCCTATGGGCACCAACAAAGTCATTTTCCATGAATTTGTGGGCACTCTTTGCTGAGTAGGTTGGTTTTTCTATTTTGTGTTATGGGCGACAGATGCTGGATTGTTGGTGAGACAGACCGCCACGGCGCCACTTTGTTTTACGTTGGCCTGTCGTGGTTCAGCTGTAGGAGAGCAATAATGATTCCAAAATATATGCAAGTTACTTCAGCATTGGATGTAAAAATTACCCTTTCAGGCATCAGAGGTCAAAAAAGTTGATTTGCTGGGGAGGAATGTGCAATTTGTAGCATTCGTTGTAAATCATGGCTGTCACTTTGACTCTTTCTATCTCCTCAAATTTTACTTTCATCCGAGCAGGGAAAACTACCTGTAGTACGGGCTTTTCATTCCTCTGAGGCTCTGAATTATTTTCCTAATAACTGGTTTAAAACAATAGATTGATAAGTGGTTTCGGCCAAGATGGAGGCATAGGTAGATACACTGTGCCTCCTCGTACAACCAAAAGAAGGACAACAACACATTTTAAAACAAAAAACAACCAGAACTGACAGAAAATCGAACTGTATGACAGTCCGACAACCAAGGAACTAAAGGAGAAACGTTCATCCAAACCGGTAGGAGGGGCAAGACTGGCCGGAGAGGACTTGCGCGGGGCGGCGGCTGGAAGACCGGGGAAGGGGCGACCGGGAGAGGTGGCAGCGACCGGGAGAGGCGGCGGTGACCGGGAGAGGCGGCAGCTGCAGACCGGGAGTCCCACTCCCTTGTGCGGATAAACCGGGAGGAACAGCTGGGGAGCGAGACAGACCCCACAACCCACAGTTCCAGCGCGGGGAAATAAAGTCTCAAAGCCTCTGATTGAAAGCTCCTGTGGGGGCGGAGGTGGCAGCAACGGGAGAAACTCCCGGACTCACAGGAGAGCTCGTTGGAAAGACCCGCAGGGTCTTAGAGCAAACATAAGCCCACCCACCCGGGAACCAGCACCAGAATCAGCACCAGAGGGCCCAATTGGAGTGGGTCATGTGGAAAGTCACTGAAAACCTGCAGAGAGTGGAGCAAGCACCATAGTTCCCTCTCGGACCCCTCCCCCACAAACAGCATCACAACACAGCAGCGTGGGTTGCCCTGCCCCGGTGAACACCTAAGGCTCCGCCCCTTACTACATGACAGGTGCGCCAAGACAACAAAAATGGCCCAAATGAGAGAACAGATCAAACCTCCAGAAAAAATACAGCTAAGTGACCAAGAGATAGCCAACCTATCAGATGCACAGTTCAAAACACTGGTAATCAGGATACTCACAGCCTTGGTTGAATTTGGTCACAAATTAGATGAACAAATGAAGGTGATGATAAGGGAAATGAAGGCAAATGTAAGGGGAACCAACAGGGATGGGAAGAAAAATGGGACTCAAATCAATGGTGCGGTCCAGAAGGAAGAAGAAAACATTCAAGCACAACACAATGAAGAAACAAGAATTCAACAAAATGAGGAGAGGCTTAGGAACCTCCAGGATGTCCTTAAACGTTTCAATATCTGAATCATAGGGGTGCCAGAAGGAGAAGAGGAAGAGAAAGAAATTGAAAACATATTTGAACAAATAGTGAAGGAGAACTTCCCTACTTTGGCAAAGGAAATAGACTTCCAGGGGGTCCAGGAAGCTCACAGAGTCCCAAAGAAGTTGGACCCAAGGAGGAGCACACCAAGGCACATCATAATTACATTACCCAAGATGAAAGATAAAGAGAGAATCTTAAAAGCAGCAAGAGAAAATGAGACAGTAACCTCCAAAGGGGTGCCCATCCGACTGTCAGCTGACTTCTCAATAGAAACCTTGCAGGCAAGAAGGGGCTGGCAAGAAGTATTCCAAGTCACGAAAGGCAAGGACTGACATCCAAGACGACTCTATCCAGCAAAGCTCTCATTTAGAATGGAAGGGCAGATAAAGTGCTTCCCAGATAAGGTCAAGTTCAAGGAGTTCATCATCAGCAAGTCCTTACTATAGGACATGTTAAAGGGACTTATCTGAGAAAAAAGAAGATCAAAAATAGGAACAGTAAAATGACAACAAACTCATAGTTATTGACAACCGAACCTAAAACAAAAACAAAAACAAACAAAGCAAACAACTAGAACAGGAACAGAATCACAGAAATGGAGATCACGCGGAGGGTTATCATCAGGGGGGTGGGTGGGGAGAGAGGGGGAAAAGGTACAGGGAATAAGAAACATAAATGGTAGGTAGAAGATAGACAGTGGGAGGTTAAGAATAGTATAGGAAATGGAGAAGCCAAAGAACTTATATATATGACCCATGGACATGAACTAAAGAGGGGGAACGTGGGTGGGAAGGGGTGTGCAGGGTGGAGGGGAATAAAGGGGGGGAATGGGACAACTGTAATGGCATAATCAATAAAATATATTTAAAACAAACACACAAACAATAGATTGCTTTGCAGAGTAAGGGAGCAAACTAATCTCCTTCCCTTTCTAAATGCTTGTTGTATGTTCAGATATTGTGACCCTGTTCCCTATGTTGCCCATTTCCGTCCCCTTTGGCCAACTCTACGCAGCCCCATATGGCCTTCACCACATTCGGGCCTGTGTGCATGGGCTCTGCATGTGTGTACTTTGGCTGACCTGTATTTTAACATTTTTACAGAACAAGGAGTGTTTTCAACTACGAAGCACAAGAACAAGATGATGTTCAGAATATCAGCCCATTGTCACTAAACGTCTCAGACTGAATATTTACTTTAAATGGTCTGGTTAAGCTGGAAGAGATCAGTGTTCAATTTTTTGTTTCAACTAAGTGACGACTGCCTTGAGTCCTTCAGCGTAATTGCTCTCTTCCCCGCACAGGCTGACTAAAGCGTATGGTTTCCAAGCATTCAGTGCTTTTCTCGGGTCATGGTGTAACGATACAAAAACTCTTTGGAACGTTGTCGACGTCTTGTCGTCTCGCCATCGACTTTGCTGGTCGCTGGCAGTGCAGCACCACCGGCAAGAGGGCCCCACCTGACGACCGGTGCAAGCCAGTGCTCCGACAGCCGCTGTAGCAGCACGCGGTCTGATTTTGAGGGAGGTGGTGAAACTTACTCGAGCAGTCAGCGTGGTAGGTGTTCAAGGGGTTGGGAGCACGGCGGCAGACAAGACCGAGGGTTTTCATCCCTGTGTGGCAGGACACACCCTGCCGTGGGCAATCCCGTAGAAGCTCAAAAAAGGGGCTTCTGTCCAGGGAGGTCGAAGGGAAGCTGATCTGAAAGAGGTCACTGAAACAGATACTGAAAAACAACACTAAATCCTGAACCACGTTTCTTTCCCACAGAGTAAAGCCAAGTGCCACTCCTCTGATCATTGAGCATTATTACCAAAAGGAAAATAATGGTTTGGAGAGGACAAAATAGTTGAATTTTTCAGGGTAGGTTCATTAGTGTTAATTTAATGGGAAGAATAGGATTTATCGGTTCAATGGCTATATTGTTAGAATTTTCAGAATAAAAGTTTCCACAAACTGTGACTCTTTGTCTGATTTTACTTCTGAATTAGTCACAAAAACAATTTCTCGGGAGGATAAATTGCACTATCGGCCTGAATGTGCCCTCTGTAACAGAGCTGCCTTCAAAACCAAGTGCTATATTTGTTTTCCATTGTCTACTGTACCGCTTTCTAGTTCGGGAAGCTAAACAAACTATATATCTCTCTTTGAAAATCTAACTTCAGCCCTGCCTGGAGTGGCTCAGTGGATTGAGCACCAGGGGTCACCAGTTGGGTTCTGGTCAGGGCACATGCCTGGGTTGCCCACCAGGCCCCCCGTAGGGGGTGCGTATGAGCGCGAAACACACATTGATGTTTCTCTCCCACTCTTTCTCCCTACACTCTGCTCTCTAAAAGTAGATAAATATAATCGTTCAAAGAAAAAAAAATAAATAAAAGAACACGTAACTGCATACAAAGCTTTCAGGAAACCTGTGGCAAGGCCATTAAACCACATTTGCCTGAACACTGTGACATTTTGAGTGTCTTCAGTTTTTTGAAGGAATAGTGTACATGGGAAGAAAAGCTTGATATGGGGAGATACAACTGGTTTTAAGAAATCCGACCTTAAGCATCCGTTTTCTTACTGAAGTTAAAGCAGTACAGGTCTGGGTGTGAATGGTGGGATCAAACCCAAGTTCCCATTTAAATGAAGAGGATCCAGTTAACTTTCCTGATTATATATATCTCATCCAAAAGAAGGTGAGGAGCCCAGATTGGAGAAAGTGTAGTATTTTTTAAATTGCTCATTAACGTGTCTTAAAATGTGTCCAACTTCATGTACCTAAGGTGTTTAATAGTATGCTCACACAAATCGTAATTTATCTGGAAGGGTTAGGATTGTTACCAGTAAATTTAGGTGAGGATCATGAATGGGAACGTTTCACAAAACTCATTTCTCCTTGGAAACTTGAGTGTATAAAGTTTTATCAATGTCTTCCAAATTGAATTCACAAAATTGTCATAAAATTTTGTGGTTTCTTAAAAGTAGAATATGTTTTCAAGGAAGCGTGTTGGCGAAATTCCAGGGACAGTGTAAGTCCTGCAACCTCAAATGTGTAATGGCTTGAAAACCTAGCACATCAGAATGAGAGGTTAATGAGTAAACACTAAAAGGTAAAAGAGCAAGATAGTAAATTTGGACCCACAAGGAACCTAGAAGTCCAGATTGATAGTCACCCAGGAGGCTTGGGGATGGACAGTACAGCACAGGAGATAGATAGAGTCCATACTATTGTCTAACTGTGCGTGGTCCCAGGTGGGTCCTGGAAATATCAGCCGGCACATCTTGTAAATGTACGATTACCTAACGACTGCGCTGCACACCTGAAACTCACAAAATAGTATTGACAAAAAAGGTTAGGAATTATTTGTTAAACACTATTAGGACTGCAAAAAAATGAACCAGTTTTCCTGAGTGCACACCTTAATGAGGTAAGTTCCCATGTGTTAGTTAAGCACACCTTAATGATTTAAGTTTGTGATTATTAAAACTACTGACAAATTCATGACAGAGGAAGGACTACTTCCTATGGGTAAGCATTGGAGAAGATCACCAATAGAAACACGTTAAATTTTAGCTCAGTTGGAATGTTGAACAAGCAAGAGAATTTCTTAAAAGACCCGTCAGAAAACTTCATATTCAAGTGAGTTCTGTTCTAACATTTATGTAGGATTAAGTATTTTTCATTCAACCATGCAGCATGACTGTCAGGCTGATGCCATACGACCTCGCCTATAAGGAGAACCTAATTTTAAAATAAATAAATAAATAAAATAAATGAGCACAAAAGAACATAGACATAGAACAAAGTGACAATGACCAGAGGGTGGGGATTAAGGCAATAATCCGGGAAAGATGGGGAAGGGGCAAGGAAAGGAACAGAAATGGAAGACTCATGGGCACGGACAATTGGGGTGGATTGATTGAGAGAGTGGGTGGAGGGGACGCGTTCCGGGGGTGGGGTCAATGGGGAAAAGGGCTGGACACCTGTGACTGAAAACAGTAAATTAAAAACTAAGAAAATAAATTGGAAAACAAGAGAAGACTAGGAATATTGTGTTAAACAACATTATGGGAGGGAAAAGTGAAGTATTTCCCTGAGTGTACACCTTACTGAGAGGTAAGATCTCAAGGCTAAGAGTCTGTGATTCTTAAAAGTACCAACAAAATGAGGAAAGAGGAAGACTGCTGTTCATGGGTGAGCATTCAGGAACACCACCAATAGAAACACGTTAAATTTTAGCTGTGTGGGTGTTGAACAAGCACCAGACGAAAGTGTTTCTTAAAGGAGCCATCAGAAAAATTCATTTTCAAAAGGATTCTCTTCTGCACTCTACGTAAGACAGGTTTTCATGCAGTCGTGCAGCCTGATTGTGAGGTTGAACAAGAAAAATATAATCTTCCTAGAATGTCTCTAGAACATACAACGTTTTCTCACTGGAAGAAACTTGCTCTGTTTTTGAGCAAGTCAGGCTAATTGATGCATTAAATAACCACAGTCAAAAAACCAATCCCATTAAAAAATGGGCTCTCGTGGCTGGGCCGGGTCAGGTTTCATTGGATGGTAGTCCCTGCTGTCCCGGGTACAAGCAGATCCTCCAGCGCCTCCAGTGGCGGCCGCGCGCTGCTCCTTTTGCGCCAGGCCTCTGCTTGTTGTCGTCCATCCGTTTTTTCCTCTGCTGTTAATATCGCCTCTTCTGCAGCCAACTTCTTGTCTCCTGCCCCGACTCCCACCACCTGTACGACAGACATCCCCCACATCCAGATCCAACCCGGTCCCCAGGGCCGCCCTCTACCCGCCCCCCCCCACACCCCCGCCCGCTACCTCCACCAGGCTCTTAAGGCCTGAGCTTCTGCACAGTTTCACCCTTCTTCCCTTGGAGGTATCCTTGGCCAGCCACCCGCCACCCGGCCACGGCCCCCGCCGCTCTCCATGGTGCCAATGCCCCGAACTGCACAGAGACCACAACAGCTCTATCACCTGGAGAGCCCTGGCAGGTCTGTGGTGACCCAAGAGGCGCGCGGAGGCCCCTCACTCTCTGCACGGCCGCACTGGCCATGTGTGCCGGACCCAAGGCTGCGAAGCTTCCCTCACAGCGGAGGGGAAAGCTAGCTGCAAAGCGCCTAGCGCCCTTTTCCAGGTTCTAGGGCCGGACCCAGGCACTGGGGAGAGAAAGCGCAGCCGCACGAGCGCGCTAGAGCGCCTTTCAGTGGCCACCTAGTGGAGAGGAAGACCAGGGAGCGAATAGCAGGCTGCCGGCCACGCCCAGCCGGCCCACCTCATATCTGGTCCTTTGAGAGAGGCGACCGCGAGTCGCACACTCCTCGACCCCGCCTATCAGTCCGCCCCCTGCCACGGCTTCCTCCCTCCCGCAGCCCCGTGTGCCCAGGAAGCGCACCTTCTGATCCCACTCCTGTGCCTTCTCTGGGCATCATCGCCTGCTGTGTGTGAGCTGCAGGCGCTAACCAGAATCTTCCACTACCCGTTTACAACTCCAGGCATCTTTTCCGAGGTCCCACAGCGGACCCCGTAAGAGGCACAGGGATGTACATCCTGGGCATCAGAGAGTGTTCCCGAGAAGACAGACACGCCTGAGGTGCCATCTATGGCGAGGGAAACCCTGATGGCTTCCCTTCATGTGAGCCGGTGTTCATTGCCTGCGGGGTCAGGCAGTCCATTTGGTAAGCACGTCTCTGTCAAAGAGGTGTTTTCTTTATTTTAGGTGCTCTTTTTCCGTCGCTGTCTGCAACGCAAAGGCTGGGAGGGAACAGAGCTGGAGAGGAGACAGTGAAAAGAAGGAAATGGGCACCCGGAGCAGGCGACTCTCCACAGACAGACCGAGGGAGTGCGCCCTTTCCTTGGACTTTTTTCCTCCTGGGCTCTCCTCCCCGCTACGGTGGAGGCTACAGAGGTTTGTATCAGAGGTTTTGTCGCCCGGACGTGCTATTTTGTGTCGTTCCGCCTGCTTCGGCCAAAGCTCAATTGTGTACTGATTCAGCCTTCAGGCGATAACGAAGCTTCGGATTCCTAGCCGTTCTTGCATTACCGGTTTGCCTTCGGAGTCGTCTCTGCCTTGTCTGAGTCACCGTTTTTTGCTTTGCACTTACACACGAAGAAAAGGGGAGAGTGTCCGCGGAGGGCGCCGTACTGCGGAACCCTATTTGGGAGTGAAACTTCAGTTTCCCTGTAATTTTGATTACAGGGAAGCCACCAGGCAGCCAGTTTTGGTCTGTGCATTAATTTCCTTCCCCTTTTCCCTGGCGGCGCGCTGTTCACTCCGCCCGCGTTTTGCGCCGCGCTCTGCGTCCCTACTTCCTCTGACGCACGGAGCGGCTGACCTCCGGGTTCTTAGCCTCCTCACAGCCGCTGGGCGCCGCTCTGGGCCGCGGGTGGAGCTGGCAGCCACTGAGGACCGCCTTGAGGCAAGACCTCCGAAAACATGAGGGGAACAAGGCGACGGATTCAGAAAAACCCGGACAGCGTAGACATGCCTGCGTGAGGACAAGTAGTGTCCAGGCGTGCTATCGCCTGTGCACAGGGAGTGAGTGGCAATGCAGACTGTGGATCCGTCAGATTTTTTCAGTGTCTTCCCTTCGCAGCAGGCAGGCTCTGTGATCCCAATACAAATATGTAAGTGCCTGTGGCATCTGGCGGAGTGAGCTGTAGCTTCGCTCCCCGTAAACGTCCTTCAGTGCTTTTCTCAAGCATGTCTTTCGCAGGCGGGGGCAGGAAGCAGGAGAAGCTCCTGTGTGTTGTCTGTGGGGGTGGGGCTGGCGAGGACTGGGTGAAATGCCTGGCGGGCTGGATATGTGAGGGGGCACTGGGGAGGGAGCCGCACACGGGAGCTGAGAAAGTCATTTTCGGCGAACTCGTGCGCCCTCTTTGCTGAGTACGTTGGATTTTCCATGTCGCATTACGGGTGGCTGGTAGTGGATTGCTGTGGGACACACTGCCCCGGCGCCACTCCGTTTTATGTTGGCCTGTGGCTGTTCAGCTGTAGGAGAGCAGTGATGATTCCAAAATATACGCAAGTTACTTAAGCACTGCGATGTAAAAATTGCCCCTTTAAGTCATCAGAGGTCAAAAAGTTGGCTGGCTGGGAAGGAATCCGCAAATTGTAGCATCCATTCAAAATCTCGGCTGCCGCTTTCACCAGTGTCTGCGG
>VMDR010022235.1:0-16321 GCA_007922815.1 Macrotus californicus
TTCTTTTCCTAGACATTTTAATACATCAAAGCTTTCCATTTTTGGAGGTTGACCTGAGGCATAATATATATATATTGTGAATGCTAGTGCCATGTCTGGGAATTTTATTTGGATGGGATGAAATCATATACTTAAAGTGAAAACCCCCGAATCATTGCTTTCTGTCCAGTGTTAATTTTATGTACTGCCTTGGTTGTTGGATGTCCCAGTGTGAATCAGCACAAATGAATAAGGTGCCCTGTTAAAATGCTGATTTTTGTTGGCTTCTGTATTAAGGATCTAATAAGGAGTGAGTTGAAGGCCTTTGGATTTTAAGGAAAATATCCTAGTGAAGTTTTGCATCAAGTATTCATTGCAATGATATCCAAAAAAAAATGTGTAGCTTGACCATAGAAATATTTGTTTTCCTAATTCATTCTAGGTGGCTATAAAGCTTACAAAGAGAAAAGTTGAATATTCAGTTACTTCATCTGATGCCTGTGTTCTACTGATTTCATGGTGAAAGACAAGCTTCTGTTCACCTAGTGAAATTCCATGCAATGAAATGTATAAATGAATATCACACATTTTATCTCCTTTTGTCTCTTACTCAAGGCATCCGTGTGCTGTGAAGATGTTAGAACACTTTAATTATGGGTAGAAAGAATCCTATTTCTCTAATGCTTTGAAGACAGAAATGTTAAAATGTCTTTAAATAGAAGTTATAAGGACAGGTTAAGAATTAGGATTATTTACCTTGTGAAGGGAAAAAGAAAGGATGCAGTGACATGGTAAGTAGTTCAAGTGCACGAGAAATTGTTACCGAGAAGCTCTACACCAAGGACATTTTAATACCCAGCACTAATGGACCATGAGAAAATACCCATTAAGTCAAGCCTGGTGGATTTAAGTGAGCAACAAAGAAAGATATCCAGGTATTGGCGAGCTCAAATGCTGGACTGTGATAGCAGAGGGGAGATATACTCATTCTTTCATAGTGCAGAGCCTGCTGCAGAGAGAGGGGGCAGATGAGGAATCAGCAAACACCTCCACCCACTAAATGATTCAAATAAAGCTACAGACATTCAAACATTTTGAGAGCTCATGATGTGAATGATGTCATCCAATGCTCACAGACTGTGCTATTTGTAACTGTACTTTGTCCATAAGAACCGGAGTCTCGGGGTGTTAGTGGCTCTCCCCAGGGTGCAGAGCCAGCAAATGGCAGAGCCCAGATGTGAGCAAGGTCTTTCTATCATTCTGCCTTGTATACAGAAATGCCTATACATACCAGTAGCAGGCCTCAGGTTCAGCAAGGTAGAGAAAAGTACAAGATAAAACAAAGCATTCTTGAGTATGAATAGAAAAATGAGAATATTGATTTTTTTTTAAATAGAAAAAGTAGAAAGTTTCTGTAGGTTGCTGCCATGCGGGTAAGGAATCTCTGAAAATCTCAACGTTGAGGGTGATGATAACTCAGAGAAATCAACTGCTTGATTTTAATTCCCAGCCCCTGCGCCACCCCTTCCTTTTCTGGTTGACGGGTTAGATCGCAACAGGGTGGTGATTCCTTTGACTTACATTCTGGTAGAATAACTGCTAAGGAGCAGTCTAGGGGAGAGAGGGAACTGTAGACATGCCACCAACACAGTCACACAGAGGAAATGCAGGGTAACTGGACTGTAAGCTCCAGTAAAGCAGGACCCCATGGTCTTTTAGTCTGCCATCATATTTAGCATGCAGTATTGCACGCATATGTGTCCACGATGAGAACGAGAAGCAGAGGGTCCATACAAGGGAACTTTGCCAAGTGGAAAAATATGCTTATGCCATAGCATGTTCAGACAAATTATTTGATTCACATTCTCCCTAAACACCAATCCATGTTTATTTGTTATTATATTATAAATTCATTAGGCAAGAAAAGTAAATCCTGTTTCTAAAGATTAGGTATTTGTAATACAGGATACAACATAATAACTTGCTACTTTTAGACATGATGAAAGGGGTGTGATATTTGACTGTTATGAATAAATTTATATTCAAGTTAATGCTAAATAGTAGGAATACTTATTGCTGCGCCTGCAGAAAGGTATAGTATGTTAGAAGCATTTGCTTACTGAGAGTTCAAAACTGATGATGATGATGATGATATTTTCACTTGTGCTATGTCCCGTAGCACCACTTAAATAATGCTACATCATAGTTACACCTAACAATGAAACAAATAACGGAAACGTGAAGTGTGTTGATCGAAAACACGTTGCTAGGCAGGGTGAGAGCCGGTGTCTGGTTTAATTAGTTTACCCATTTATTCATTCATCCATGTGGTCACCAAATATTTAAGCGTCAGGCTCCTTGCTGAGTACATATAAATAGAAGAAAACAACGGTCTTCCCCTCCGTCAGCCCGTAATATGAGAAGGGAAATGACTACATGAAATGAATAGATACTCACCACACAATGTGATAAGAACTACACAAACCACAGCACCACAGGAGCCTTGGATTCTGTCTCGAGGGATGAGTGGAGAATGAGAAAGGGCTTCACACGGGGGTAGCGGTGCCCAGAACCTGAGTCAGCCTTTGCCTGGTACGAGCCAGGAGGAAGCCCTTCTGGATGGGGAATCGGCATACGCAAAGCCATGGAAGAATGAGGACACAGAAATGTGGGCTTGCTGAGAGAAGGTCCAGCGAATAAGGGGGATCTGTCTCCATGAAGGTGTGATTTTTGCCCCCTGCTGTCTTTGGTAGCTTTTTCACATACAAGTACAAGATGCATTTAGGTGTGTGGTTTCGTGAGGTCAGCTCAGCAAAAAGACAAGGTAACTGGGAAAAAAAGTGATTGCAGGAATGTCTCTTGTTTAGGCTGGGTGAAGAAAGAAGTGAAGGGTAGAGGCTTGGTCTGACAGATAGGATCAGAAAAGAGAGTTAGGAGCTGTGGCTGTGATGACATTGGAGAATGACATGTGAGAGACAGGGAGTGACAGCTGGAAGGATGGGAGGCTGGAACCTCAGATTGGACACCCAAGACAAGTGTTCTTTCAATTGGATTGTGGGTTGCGTCCTGAGAAGATAACTAAGGTAGCAAATGAATTTGTCTAGCAACATAAATTAACTGGCAGGTATTACATCTTTCCTTTAAGGAACGCTATGAAGATCTACTTTCATATGCTTTTGCTTCTATGACTATTGCATATTTTGTAAAATTATCCCTTTTTGAGTACCATAACCATTTCTCAAAGCCTATTTTTTTAGAGTAGTTAAGCCACAGAGATTTCCCATATGCTTCCTGCCCCCACACATGCCTATCCCCCCCCATTATCAACATCCCCCACCAGAGTGGTACATTTATTATAACTGATAAGCCTGTATTGACATATCATTATCACCCAAAGCACATAGTTTACGTTAGGGTTCACTCTTGGTGTGCATTCTGTGGGTTTGGACAAATATGTAAAGACATATGTCCACTATTATAGTATCATCCAGAATATTTTCACGCTCTAAACATCCTCTGTGCTCTGCCTCTGTCTCTCTCCCACCCTCCTAACCCCTTATCTTTTTAATGTCTTCATAGTTTTGCCTGTTCCAAAATATTGCATAATTGGAATTACATAGCAAGTAGCCTTTTCAGATTGGCTCTTTCACTTAGTGATATGCATTTAAGGTTCCTCCATGTTTTTCCATAGTTTCGTAGCTGATTTCTTTTTAGCTCTGAATAATATTCCATTTTCTGATGTACATAACCAGCTTTGGAGAGTCAAAAGATATCCTTCCCATAAAATTAAGTCTGGGTCAGGAGATACATTTACATGTACGTAAAGCTTTGATACTGTCCTTTTATGAAGTCATAATGCTAATTATGATTTGCTACTTTTTCTACATTGAATAAGAACATAAGCCTAACCTCTAGCCTTCTTCTTTTATTTGGAAGTTCTATGAATTTGGAAAACAGTTATAGAGACACAGAAAAAAAAAGACAATGTAGGGGTCAGAGCTAATCATCATAGAGTTGAAGATGTTCTAAATAGGAAAGAATAAAACTTTTAAAATTCTCTCCTGCTTATTAATTATATTTATTGTCTTACTCCGTTTTGGTTAACCACCCAAAGAAGTTCCTGAATTTATTATTACTTTTTTTTTGTTAAGGAAAGAAAAGACATAGCATTAAATGGAAATAATATTAATGAACACATATTTTATACTAAGAATTACTTAGAATGGACATTAAGGAGGCAAGCATTTGCTACCTATACATATCCTTATATCTTATATTGAAAAAATAAGAATTGTATATTTTTGTTTTTTTATTTTACTTTAATTTTGTTGTTCTGTTACAGTTGTCCCAACTTTTCCCCCTTTGCTCTCCACAACCCACACCCCCATCCCCGCTCCCACAGTCAATCCCCAACCTGTCCCTTCTTTTCTCCCTTATTTCCCTCTCCTCTCTGGTCACCGTCAGTCTGTTCCTTGTTTCCATGTCTCTGGTTCTATTCTGCTCATTTGTTTGTTTTGTTCATTAGGTTCCTCTTCTAGGTAAGATCACATAGTATTTGTCTTTCATTGCCTGGCTTATTTCACTTAGCATAATGCTCTCCAGTTCCATCCATGCTGTCGAGAAAGGCAGGAGTTCTTCCTTTCTGCTGCATAGTACTGCACTGTGTAAATGTACCACAGTTTTATGATCCACTCCATTTACTAATGGGTGTTCCTTAACTGCTGAATGAACCTCAGCATAACAATAAGAGACTACAGGGAAGATTTGAGTCACTAACCTGTAGGTGGCAAACACAAGGCCCATGGGCCGAATCTGGCCTGGCACCTTGTTTCTACCAGGCAGCAGTGCCAAATTCTCGCTTAACTGTTAAGGAGTAGTGAGATGTACACAGTCCTAAATTACATTCGGCCCTTTGAAGGCAACCGCAAGGCTGATGTGGCCCCCGGTGAAAATGAGTTTGACACCTCTGCACTAACTTCATTTTTCATGTTTCCATGTTAGCTTCAGTGGTTTATTTGGATTATATCAACAATTTTAGATTTCACTAGGTAAGTACTTTTCCGCTTGCAGCACATGTAAGCATGGATCTGCTTACATTTAACACCACATTTTACAACCAAATCTGATCATTGTCCCATGAAAAATATGTAGAGAAGTCATTTTTACACATTAGTTCACCCTAAGTAAAAATTGCCACGTGAGTTTCGCACAGTTGTAGGAAACAATCCAAAGCAGTGTCTCACTCTGAAGGCGACGCTGTGGCTGCTGAATGTCCTCGTGCTACCAGGCTTCCAGAGGCACCAGTGTTGGGTTAGGTGGGGTGGTATTTATGTACATGGTAAGGGTTTACGATTTGGTTTAAAAGATCCCATTTTTCTGTTTATCTGCGCACAGAAAACCTTTCCTGTTGATTTTATTAGCTGTCCCACGAGGAGGATCTTTAAAGAGGCTGAGCACATGCACCCTGGTTTAACATGAGCACATTAAGTATGTAACTGACATTTTCTGCACCATCACACGCTGCCGCGGTGGCATGAAAGGGCCAGACAAAGCCTCCTTTTCTCCTTCATGTTATGTCCGTGTGAATATTAGATGAGTTCATTTGTCTTCTGTGATGTCAGGAAATGGGGTCTGTCTGTCACTAATTAGTCCACATTGCCAGAAAGAATATCGCAATGAAAAAGGAAAGATTTCTCTAGATGATTAATGAAGTCCCTCACGACCACAATTACTTCACTAAGTATGAAATTGGTATTATCATAACCATATGCTCACTATATCATCATAGCTCATTTTAACATGCGCCAGGTGACATAGGTATTACCGTGCTCTTTGCCATCAGTAAAATGTGGGAAAATGAAATTCATCTAATTATATTGAAATTCGTTATATGTTTGAGCAGCTAGAAACATCTCAGATTTCAGAAGAATCAAATAAAAAGTATTATTTGTTAGTAGGATGTGTAATCTAAATAGAATATGCAAGCATGCAGCTATGATCAAGTTTCATTTGTGAATGTCTAAATATACCTGTAAATATGTATTTTAAATATAGTCCTACAGTAGTTATTTGATCACTTTTGTCAAACTTCGTGCTATAAGGAGATATTAATAATAGCTAAAATTATGTACTGCTTACTGCGTGCCAGGAATTGTTCTGAGTGTTTTTTGTATATTAATTTAGCTAATCCACAGTAAGAGTGAGTGAGGCACTATTATTGTTCCCGTTGAGGTATGGGCCAGATAACAGGGATTATTTAACCAATTCGCGCCTTAGTTTCTTTATCTGTAAAATAGGAACACTTCCTGAGGTTATTTTGGAAAATAATGGGTCTAGCATTAAGATATCTAGCACATAAAAGGTACTCCATAACTTTTGCCCATTTTCCTGTGTCAGTGAACTGATGACTCGAGACAGATTCAGTCCCGGGTTGCACATCATACGCTTTTGTATGTGATGTTGTATGAGGTCTTTGGGGTCGTAAAGTGTCTGAAACAGCAGGTTTCAGACTATATGTTTGTTGTGTGAGAGAATGAAAATGCAAAAAAAAAAAAATTCACCCAAATACACTAAACATACCAGTGGTGATGGTTTAAATTGTTGCTTAGGTAATTCATCACCATTATCTTATTAATTTGTGCATGATAATTACGTCACCTTAAAGAAAAAGTTCTTAGGTCTTTTCTTTGACAATTTTCTGCCGGAGGCAGAACAGCAACAAATTAGACCCGATGACCGTTAACAGGAAATACGGGGCGGGGAGCAAAAATAGGGTTACAGTTGTGAGTACGCAGAGTTTGCTTCTCGTATTAACGTGTATTAGTTATTGCATTATTTTCCATACGAACAACTGTAACCTACTTTTGTCCCCCCATACGCCTCCTGTCTGTGAATATGATATCGGAGGCTTCCGGGAGTTAGACAAGATTTTATCTTCCTTAGCCTTTGTAGGCAGAGCGTGGGCTATTTTCATAGCCATTGATAATTCATTTTGCCCCCTTACTATTCATAGTGTGTGAAGACACCTCAGTCTTAAAGCAGTGTTTATTTTTTTTTATTCTTAGTATCATGATCTGTGTTTAACTTTTTAAAACCGTTGGTGAGAAATGATAAAAATGGATATATTTTGCTTTTGTTATGATCAAAACATAAAGAATGAATTAATGTCTAAATGCCTTATAACGTGCCATGTTCCCATTGCTCGGCCGAATGAAAAGCGAGTTGTTACTTAGGATGATGGTGTTGGTGGTTGATGGTGGTGGTGATGATGGCAATGATGTTGACGGTGCTGACAATGGTGATGAACGTGGTGGTGATAAGAGACTAAACACCGTCTTGGAACGGATTACTTCTCTTCAAAGCCAAAAATCAGACTCTGGATTTCGATAGAGTTGAACTATGGTTCTTTAATCCCTTGTTCGCACTCCATTAGAACTTTATTAAAACCAGGGGAGCTTTATCCTAGTACTTAAAAAAAAAAAAAACAACTACTGAAATAATTATAGTGAAGTCTATTACATCCTTATTTAAATTAACCAAGTCGAAGCTGAATCATTCTGACCGTTTTTATTCAACTGTTACATTGTGGAAGTCCAATTTTGCTTCCCGGTGTTTGTTCCTGGCCTTTCTGATTTTCTTATCATCAGCAGGAATATTCTTTCCAGGGTGATGGTGAGTTTCTCGCCTTCTGTGGGGTGATGTCATTCCATTGCTATGTTGCATGCAGACTTATTTCGTGACCCTGAGCAACACCCTATATCCAGGCTTTATTTGAGAAATGACCTCTTAGCTCTCCGCATCCTGGTTCGGGTAGCTGACATTTATTTTCACTCCTGATCTCTGAACTCCAGAGCATACCAGTGGGATTCTGGCTGGGAGAAATGCCAGGTCAGTTCTGGCAGACTCCATCGGAAGAACCACGCTTAGACAGAAATCTCGAGAGCTGCCGTGTCTTTGCAGCGGTCCTATGTCAAGACATGAGAAACATTTTATTTTAGGGAGATGAGACTGAAGAAGCGTGGGGAGTCAGTGAATTCCAAAGAGAAAAAAGTGTTCATTTTCCCCCTAAGCCCCTGAAGATTGTCTACAACGCCCCCACAGCATGCGTAGTCATCCAGCACTTCAGAATTGATGGACTCCAGATGGAATCGTGATTTGAACTCACTGGCCATGGCCAGCCTGCCCTTGACCTCACACATTTCTCTAGCCCTATGTTCACCAAGAAGAATCTATGGGATAATGAGACTGTCAACCAAGCCCACAGGCTGGAAAAACCCTTAGAACATTAACCTTTGAAGAACACAATGTAAACAGGAAGAAAGGGGGACAGCTGTAAGCTGCTAGCGACTAGGCAATAATTAGGTTTGTTCAGTTGTATAGCTGCCCAAGCTAGCAGTGCCACTTTGTATGTCTTGTGAATGTATGGGGATCCCACAGACTAAATTTTTCCTAGTGAAACTAAGCCACGACTTGCAGGCTAATTTATAGTAAAGATATGTCATAAATATATCCAAGTCTAACTGGTTAACTGAATTTTTCAAATTTCTTTCTTTCGAGTAAATTAGACGGAAAGCTGACACCATGCATATCTGTTTGGCTGGTCAAGGTACCTATCTCCATAAGTTAGCACAGAGCTTGGAGCATAATAACTCCAAAAAAAAAAAATCACGTGTTGTTGAATTAATGTATTTATTTTTGTTGATACTCATGACATCTGTTTCAAACACTGTGGAAATGAATTTATTTTTATTTATCTTATTAAGGGGAGGGTTTTACACTAAGATAGTTGTTTGATATTTTTAATGGCCCCTTTTTTGAAAATTATATCTTACTCAGTAGTACTGTAGATGTAAATGTGTAATTGAATAGACCAGATATGTCAATATCCCAGTTACCCCAGAGACTTTCTGTATCATTTTTGACAATAAATTTCTGGTTTAATATTTCATTTTCAGAAGTCTTTTTTTTTCCACCATAAAAGTGGAATACCATTGGAACTTTGAATAACTAATGTTTTCTGTTAAGTTGAGGTCCTGTGAATCGATGAGCATGAGGCAAATGATCACTACAGCAGGGTCCTGAGAGGCTGGCAGGCATAAAATTCTCGGAGTCAAGTTAGAGTTTGGGAATGGTCCCGTATCCCATCAACAGTTTTTTTTTCTTTTTTCTTTTATTACTTTATTGTTATTCATTTACAGTTGTCTGCACTATCTCCCCACTACTCCCCCCTAACCCCAGCCAATCCCACCTCCCTCCCTTGCTCCCACCCTCCCCCTTGGTTATGTCCTTGTGTCCTTTATAGTGTTTCCTGGGAACCAGTTTTAAGTACCTGATTTATGAGGCACAGTATAACATGCAAGGGATGTGAAAGATAGACTATAATGCCATATGGAATAATATGAAAGACATAGAGGCTACCTCCACAAATTTATACTCTGATAAATAAACAGAGAAGGAGCGGTTCAAACAAAGTGGTTTGCACCAGGAGAAGCTGTGGCTCCCGACCTGCGTTCAGTATATAGAAAGAGGCCAAGAGACCCCGTCGAGGGACTTCGCCTGCACACAGGCTTATACTGCAGTTCCAGACCAGCAGACAGAAGCTGGCGGTCGGCTGGTGGGAGTAGGTGGCAGGAGGCCCAGCATAACCACTGGACACGCAGAGCCGTGGTATCAGAATCAAATGCACTGGGTTCTCAAAGGCAATGTACTTCTCCTGCTTTCATTACCTTTGGTTTCTCTCCTGCACTGATGGGGCAAATCCCTGATGGGGGTCACCCAGAAAGCCCCTTCACAGTGTCTACCATGGCCACAGTCATCTGCCTGCTGCGCCACCTCGGCCCAACAGTGGAGCGTGTGAGCATCACCAGCTGGTTCATCCAGTCCTTCGAGGACATATATGCCATCACTTTGAGATAAAGTGTCTCCAGGAGCTGGAGGTGTGTCATCATGTCTAACCACTGGAGTGTCCTGGATGCGATGGACCTCATGGAGTCCCTTCCCAAGTGTGGTGTGCAGATGGCCAAGTGGCAGCTGGTCTTCATGGGGCCTCTGGGCCTGATCATGCACCTTGGGGGCATGTTCTTCATCAACCTGTGGCAATCCAGGACCACTGTGACCAGGATGGGCTACAAGGCCCAGCACAGGGTCAGGGAGACCTCCAGAGTGTGGGTCTACCCTGAGAGCATGTGGAACAATGGGGACCTGCTGCCTTTCAAAAAAGGTAACCTCCACATGGCTATCCAGAGCAGGTGCCACTCTTCCTTGTGGAGTATTTCACCTTCTACAGCCCGAGACCATGCTGTTTACTTCAGGAACAGTCCAGGCAGAGGTGCTGGATGCCACCCACACCAGGGGCCCCACAGTGGCTGACATGGCCAAGCTCATGGACACCAGCCATGAGGCCATGAGGACCACCTTCTTTCACATGTCTGAGATGCTCCAGGAGAACAGGGCTATTGTAGGCCTGGTGCCCAGCCTGCCCAGTGGCTAAGGCCAGGGGCTGGACAGGACCTGGCTAGTGAATGGACAGAGGGGCCCTCCCACCCTCAGCTTTTATTCAGGCCCCTTACTGTCACTAGCCTGGGGTCTAGGCCCCTGACATCCTTTCAAAGGAGAGTCAGCCAGACCCTCCTCAGTCTCTGAGGGCAGGTGAAAGCCCATCCTCATGCCTTCAGGATCCAGGGGTAGGAGCAACCTGTGGGGCTCCATCCAGATGGACTAGGCCTCAGAAAGAGTGGCCAGAGGTCTGGCCTTCTGCCCTCCTTCCCCAGGCCCTTGGGGTGCAGGGGCAGGCTTAGGGACCTGGCCACAGGTTTCATCGGACCCTCAGGGAGAGAAGAGGCTTTGGGGTTTCCAAGACGCCTCTACAACCTGGACCCCAGACAGTCAGAAAGCAGGGGCTGCCCCTCCTGCCCGCCTTGGGGAGCAAGTCTGCTGCAGGGGTACTGCACTCCGTTGGTTACTTTTTATAAATGAACTCTTGGAAGTACAAAAGAAGAATGGGGGGAAGGGTGGTAGCGAGAAGCCTACCAATCTGCTAACAGAAGCAGCTCCTAAAATCAAGGTAAGGTGTCATTTCACTCTGTGTTTCTTTTTATTTGCAGAACCACCCAAAGTCACGGTGATGCCCAAGAACCAGTCTTTCACAGGAGGCTCTGAGGTTTCCATCATGTGTTCTGCAACAGGTTACCCCAAACCAAAGGTCGCCTGGACTGTGAACGATATGTTTATCGTGGGTTCACACAGGTACTGGGTTTGTATCATGTTCTTTGTTTTTACTGAGTGAGAAAAGTAAAGGAAATTTAGGGAAAAAACTAATCTGAAAAAACCAAATCCCTATGGTTAAGGGAATTTTGACCAAAATCCACAGCTTTCGATTTTCTAAATAGGCAAGGAAATGTCAATAAAATGTAAATAATAAAATGTCAATAAACAATGGATCTATAGGATTTGAGGTTCTGAAGTCTTGAATTCAATAGCTGGGGTCAAGTGCTTTCCAATACTTTGTGTTGCAAACATAGCCCTGTGACACTTGGTTTGCCTTGAGTATTTGAAATAAGGATAATAGACTTTCTGTGGGGTAAAGTAATGTGCAGTTTTAACCCTGGGATTTATCAGGAGAGAGCAGAGGCAAAGGACAGAACAGTAGCTGTAAATAAAGTGTGAGCAGGCATTCTTTGCAATTCCTGTACACTTTAGCCATTCTCCATTGAAATGTATTTTTTTCTACTGGTTGCTTTTAAAAGTCACTGAATCTTCTCGCTCAAAGAGCATAATGAACATGTGGAACATAAACAGTGAAGTTTCCAGTTTTGGAGCTTCCATTACTCTGGGTCTGGCATGTGGAGGAGGGCCAGGTGGAGCCAGATTCTGTGTTTAGACTCATCGGTGACTCACTATGTGACATGAGGCGTTGGCTCTCCCACGTTTTCGTTGTGAGGGACTGTTCAGGATAGCGGTTCACGTAGAAAAAGATGCCTGGGTTCAGGTTTCACTTTCTCCACTTACTAAGTCTGATTTTGAGTGACTTATAGAACCTCTTTGCTCATCTCTGCAACAGAGATAATAATAGCATCTAACTTATTAGGTTGTTTTGAAGATTTAAAACATTAATAAATGTAAAGCTCTTAGAACACTCCATGGTTTGTAGCAAGTATTAGATACATAGGATCTGTTATTACTATTTTTATCATTATTATTATTACATTGTTGCTTATAAAATGAGATGTTAATCATTTCTACTTTCACCCTCAAAAATATAATTCTAAAGTGTTTGAAAATATTTGGAAGAAAGATTTCGGATACTATTATTAGGGTGTTATCAATTTTATTTTCTTTTTGTCCCTAGGTATAGGATGACCTCAGAAGGTACCTTATTTATCAAAAATGCAGTTCCTAAAGATGCAGGGGTGTATGGCTGCTTGGCAAGTAATTCAGCTGGAACAGATAAACAGACATCTGCCCTCAGATACACTGGCAAGTATAATCAGTGTAACAGATGATTAGAATAGGGTGGATGTCATATTAAACAATGTAAAAGTACTTTGCTGAGAATATTAGGAATGAGTTATACCTAGTCTTGTGATTTATTATTCATTTTCACACAACGATGAAAGCAAACATTGTAACTAATTTAAATTACGAGTCAGGAAGTGAATAGCTTCACTAAGAAATCAAGGAAGCCAAATTCATTTATTAGGTCGAGTAGTGTTTTGGTGGAGCCTGTTGGGTTTTCTTTGTACACTATCATGTCATCTGTGAACAGTGACAGCTTTACTTCCTCCTTCCAATTTGGATGCCTTTTATTTCCTTTTCTTGTCTGATTGCTGTGGCTGCAGCTTCCAAGACTATGTTGACTAGAAGTGGTGAGAGTACACACCCTTGTCTTGTACCTGATCTTAGAGGGGAAAGCTTTTAGTTTTTGCCTGTTGAGAATAATGTTGGCTACATGTTTTTCATATATAACCTTTATTATGTTGAAGTGTGCTCCCTGTATTCCCACTTTGCTGAGTGTTTTTATCATAAATGGGTGCTGTACTTTATCAGATGCTTTTTCAGCATCTATTGATACGAGCATGTGGTTTTTATCTTTCACATTGTTTGTGTGGTGTGTTACGTTTATTGATTTGTGTATAGTGTGGAAGATTTCCAGATTGTCCACAAAGTTGTCTTTTCGCAGCTCTCTTGTCTGCAATATTTCACTTACTAATTAATAAAGTCAATATATATTTTACTCTACTTAAACCTCTATTGCATGTTTTCTGCTTATATTCAAAACTGTTTATAACATTTCTATCATTTATCTTTTCTAGATATTACTTTCACTTTCGTCTTCAGTTTTCCCCTCCAAGCTCAAACATTTATCAAAGATGAACTTATGACAATTATCCAATAATATAATAGTCCATAATGTAATATAATATATTCTAATATATAATGTAATAGTCTAATATCTAATATTGCACAATCTAATAATACATAATATAGAATAGAATATTTTCTTTCATTTAATTTGGTCTTTCTTAAACAGACAAAAGCCAATGGCATAGATGTTCAATGTTAGTTTGTTAACTGAATAATTAATGGCTATTTGCCATTCATAGTAAGGTAGTGAAACAGGCAGTGGAGAGGAAGGGGATATGGAGATAATAGTTGGTATGTATAGGTGAGGGAGATAACAAAAGTGTCATAAATATTGCACCTGAAAGCTGGGAAAGAAATGGTATCATTTATAGAAATGGGGAAGGCACAGGGCAAATAAATTGAGAAGGGAAGAGGGCTGGGATTTAGAGGTAGTTGAAAACGCTCACAGAACACCCAGCTAGAGAGGGAGCAGACAGTTGGGAATGTGGAAAGGAGGTTGAAACAGACCCTGCATTGCAGAAATGAATTTTGGTTCATTTTCAAAGAAGCCAAACTATTGGACCCATTTATTTAACTTATTTATCACTCAGAATATATAAAATGCAGTGCTAGAGATTGTGGAGTGTAAAATTTTTTAATGTATATTACCCAGAGTCCTTCATTTTTAAGAGCTTGCATAATGAGAATGGATATACTTAAAGAACTATAATAAGGCAGACAAATAAGTATTACAGTGAAAGGTATGTGGAGTGGAAGATTAATTCCTACTAGGGAATTTGCAAAGATTTCTCAAAAGACACAGGATTTAAGGTCAGTGTGGAAGAATGAGTGGGATTTAAAGAGTTTTGGCAAAGGGCTTATCAGGCAGAGGAAACACCTTCAGCAAAAGCAGGAAGATAGAGAGCAAGGCATGTTTTGGACAACCATCATTGCGCCATGCATTGTGATGTACAAGAAACTGTAATGGAGGGTAAGGTTATATGACCAGTTAGGATTTTTGAAAGCCAAACTAGGGAATTAGGAAAAACGAACAAACAAGACAGCTCAGTTGGTTAGAGCATCGTCCCAATATGCCAAGGTTGCAGGTTCAATCCCTGGTCAGGGCACATACAAGAAAAAAAATCAATGAATGTATCAATAAGAGGAACAACAAATCAATGTTTCTCTCTCTCTGTTTCTCTCTCTCTGTCTCAACAAAAAAAAAATCAATCAATAAAAAAACTGAAGGTTTTCTAGTAGAAGAGTAACATGATGTTTGAGAAGCTAACTATTGTTTAACCTGACCTCAGTCCAAGTTAGAAAGTTCAAAAAAGTCCAGTTAAAAGAACAATGTGTGAGTGAACTAAAGCACTAGGCAAAGGGGATGAAGCGAACAGAGCTAAGGAAGGAAACTTAGAGAATGCCTAGAGTTAGCATCAAAGGGAACAACGTAGTCCAAACTGGGAGACTTGTTTTTATCAATGAAAAGTTGAACCTTCGACTACAGCTGTCGCTCTGTCGTTAAACACGCATATTCCTAAATCACACACAAAATGTTATAACAGATCCACTTGCAGCTGTGTTATCCTCAAGTCCCAGTGTGGTCACGGTGTTACCGCCATTGCTCTTTTGTTATATGTTTATCACTATTATCCTTCTTTCTGCTCCTTTAGTATTGTTTCTGAAAGATGTGTGCAGCTTTCCAAAATTTGTCTTTCCTTTTATACCTCCTTTTTCCTAAAGTCTGTTCCATTAATTCTCTAAATGTCTTGGGCTCCATTTTATCAGAATTATTTTTGTCTAAGGTCTTTTTTGGGCCTTCATAAAGAATCATTTCAGCCCACCCATCTACGTGCATATGCTTGTAAGAGTTTCTGTTTGTAAACACTGAAGTGGCCACATGCGCATGAATAATGATGGATTGTTTTATTGTTCATTTAGTGAACGTAGGCATAGGGCATGTGGCCTTGTGCTAGACATTAACTGTTGGCGTGTTTGTTGTTTCCAGAAGCCCCAAAGTTGATCGTAGTCCAGAGTGAGCTGTTGGTGGCTCTTGGGGACACGACAGTTATGGAATGTAAAACCTCTGGTGTCCCTCCACCTCAAGTGAAATGGTTCAAAGGTACAGTCCTTAAGTATGTTCGTGTCTGGACTTCGTTTTGTTTTGTCTTTTTTTTTTTCTTAATGATTTGTTAAAAGTTTGTTTTGGTGTGTGGCTTAGCAGCCCCGTAAAATGTGTTTATGATCTCACTGGAGACAATGGGTTCAAATTCTGAACTCTGAATCTCGGGATTTGCCATCTGGTGTGGATTATAGGACCGTGAAAATCAAAGCAGGAAAAGATCGCCTTTGCTAATCCAGCTGAACGTTCTCTTTGTTAGTTTAGGATTGTTTCCTGTAAAAAATTGTCCAAGAAAATTGTTCAGTTAATGTTGAAAATAGCTTCACTGATTTCAGTTCCCTTTTAAGATAATGGCTCTCACTATTAGAAAGTTTTCTAGATTCTCAGGCGAACTTTTTATAAAGTGCTCAAAGAAAGACAACACGTTGAAGCTTAAAATTGAATGACATTTGCAATTAATTTATAATTTGCCTGCCAATATTTGTAACAAAGATTACACCCCTGTGATTCTATAAGAAAAGAACGATAATGTACTACTTGTCCTTAGTCAGAATCCACTGGGGTCCTGGTCCGGGCTCAGATGCTGACACATCTGTGTATATCTGTATAAAACATCCTGCTTCTGTTTCTGTCTCCATTCTTCCAACTCATGAGAAAGAAATATTCCCACAAACACCCGAACAGGGAGGTTGCTAGGATTATTGAGATACTGTTTCCAAAATACTTTTTAATCTTCATATGAAAAATGCTAAATAGTACAAAGCACTATTGTTATGATTCTGTTTGTTAAATCACAGACATTTCCATAGCAACGGGTTGATGTCATAATCACAAAATTATTAATTCATCTTGAGTTCAAACGCTTGGGGAACATGAGGT
>VMDR010022236.1:0-16323 GCA_007922815.1 Macrotus californicus
AAAGAGGGACCTTTAAAAACAAGTAATATTTATCCACATTCATCCATTCATCCACCCATGCATCCATCATCCATCCATCCATCCATCCATCCATCCATCCATCCATTCATCCATCCAATAAAGAAGGTATAGAGCTCTTATCAAAGAAGCTCAGGTTCCAAAGTGGCAAAGGAACCAGGACTGTGGAGGTATAGCTTGAGAATGTTCAGAAGATGTAGCTTGAATTGTACAATATTTAGCTGGACACTGCTGATTTCTTCAGGACTATGTGATTTTTTGTGTTTGGTACATCAGCCTGTGTCTTCTTTGGGGCCTGGATGCACCTCACTCTTGAAAGTGAAAGACTTGCAAAAGATACAAGTAAGTACTGGTGAGGATGTGGAGAAAAGGAAACCCTTGTACACTGCTGGTGGCAATGAAAATTGGTGCAGCCACTGAGGAAAATAGTATGGAGGTTCTTAAAACAATTAAAAATAGTACTACCATATGACCCAGCAATCCCACTTCTGGGCACATATCCAAAGGAAATGAAATCTCCACCCCCACGTCCCTTGCAGCATTATTCATACTAGCCGAGATATGGAAACAACCTAAGTGTCTGCCAAAGACAAATAAATAAAGAAGATGGCACATGTAGGCACACACACACAGGAATTATTCAGCCTAGAAAAGAAGAAAATCCTGTTATTTACTACAGCATGAATGGAACTGGGGGACAAGTATGCTAAGTGAAATAAACTGGACACAGAAAGACATATAATGCATGGTATTAGCTATAAAGATCTGTCTAGAAAGTATTCAGCCATGTACTATGAAAAATAGACATTTATTGAAGAAGATACAAGATACAAGAAACTTTGTACACAGGACAATGACACCTCAGTTCCCTTCAGAGGACATACTTTGGGACCTTACACGGTTCTCCCAGCATCTCTTCCATTGTTGAAAACAGTACAAAATCCTTTGTTGGAATTGCCATTAATTGCTCCACCATGTTTTCCTGAATCTAATCAATGGTCTGAAATTTCTTCCCCTTCAAAAACGATTATAGTTTTGAGAAAAGCCGGAAGTCACATGGCACCAAATCTGGGCTGTCAGAGGGGCTGAGTTACCTGGGTGATTTGATGTTTTGCAAAAAACTGCGTGAGAAGTGATGCATGAGTGGGTGTGTTGTGATGAAAATCACCAATCACCAGTTGCCCATAGCTGTGGTCATTTTCATAGTATTGCATATCTCAACCATGAGAAATGCTGAGGTAGTACTCTTCATTAATTGTTTGGCCTGTAGAGGCATACTTGTGATGGACAACAACTTCCCAATCAAAAACCACAGTTAACATGGTCTCGATCTTGCTGTGACTTTGTCACATCTTCTTCTCGACCATCTTTGAAAGCATTTGTGCCACACTTTTATTTGTGCTGCACTCGCTGCATCATCCCCAAAAGGCTTCTGAATCATCTGAATAGATTTCACAGAGGAACGCTTAAGCTTAATGCAAAATTTTGATGCAGATTCATTGCTCTACTTGCTCAGTCATTTTGAATGCAATAGCCACACAGCACACTCAATAGTGTCTACTGCCTCCACTGACCAGTACAGTGAAGTAGTCATTGTTCACACATGCACATCCCAGCCCACTCTCCTTGGCCGACAAGTTACATCAATGTTGTGCAAACCGTTCTTGTTATATTAACAATGGCTGGACTTTTTCCGGACATCTAAAAAATCTAAAAAGAAAAAAAGTCAGACTCATAGTTACAGAGAGGGGATGGTGTTTACCAGGAGTTGGGGGTGGTGGAAAAGGGGAGATGGTCAAAGGGTATCTACCAACTGTGAGTCATAAGATCAATAACTTCTGGAGCTACAATGTACAGCATAATGATCATAGCTAATAGTAATGTATACTTGAAATTTGCTAAAAGAGTATATCTGTAGTGTTCTTACTACACAGGGTAGAATATATGGGATAGAAATATTTCTTCCAAATTTATAACTGGGTATAAAAGTGTAACTATATGAGGTGAAGCTATGTTAACTAGCTTGATTGTGGTAATCATTACACAATGTATATGCTTATTAAAGCATCGTGTACAAACTAAGTGTAGACAATTTTGTCAGTCATATTTCAATGAACCTGAATAAAAAATACTCAGACTCATAGTTAATGAAGGGCATCACTGATGCTTTTGAGACATAACCAGCTTCAGCAGTGGATGGAAATAGGCAGTCTTTAATTCCAGCTTCTCAAAAGCAGCCAGGTAGTTTCTCACCATCCTTTCATCTGTGACACTAAACGACACCGGCAAGCTTCTTGGTGGGGAGACTGTAGTGACTGACACAATTCAAGGCCTCCAGCAGAGCCTGCTTAGAAGCTCAGACTTCAGGCCATTCAATCCTGCTCTCACCCCACAATTCCCTGACACACTCAAAATGCAAGTTCCCCTGGTCAACCTTGCTCTGACACAAATCACTGCCTTCTTGCAAGCCATTTATCAATTCCATTGTTAGTCTCTCTTCAACACATTTCCTGGAGACCTCTTCACCCTTCTTTGTCATCCAGGTCATTGCCATTCTCATGGCCTCATCTCCTTTCTTAGTTAGCCTACACTTCACCACGCATGATGTCAGCCACTTGCTTGCTGGCATTTTCAGCATCCTAACCTCCTCCTATTTCTACTGCACCCTCACCTCAAACCTCAGTCTTTAGTCAGTTTATATATCTGCTTTCTTTCTTATTACGTACAGTTTGTTAACATGCTGCTGGGGAAAACCGCAAAAGTGAGTGGGTGTATGCCATTACATGTTCCTGGCTTCAACCTCAGCTGAGGAGTTCCACCTCCTTGATGGCAGAGTAACTGCATAAATTATTTGGATTTCTTCTGCATGGGATATTTGTCTTTTCTTCATTCTTTTATTTATTTAATCATTTATTTATATCAGCATATACTCATGGATGTTTATTTTGTACTTTGTGTTAGAATACAAAACTATATTTTTTGCTCAAATAGTTCCAGATTTAGCCACTGGGAAGTCTTTCCTCTGTCCCTTTGACATACCTTTATTATTGCCAGTGTGTGTTTTTTTATTGTTTGTGTATGTGTATTTGAGTGCTCCCTTACAGACTGGCACTGCAATAGGTGCCAGGCTCATCCTGCATATTTCCTGCACTAGTCCTAGAATCTTGGGACTTTCCCAGGGATCTTGGTTCCTTTTATTGGAGCATGATTTTAGAAATGAAGATTTGGGTACCAAGTCTGTTCTTTGCTACTGTTCTGTCATTGCTTCCAGGCCCTTTGTTAGAGCAAGGATACATTTATGTGTGGGTACTAACTAATGTATCTATACATACTTATAAATATTTCTGTATGTGTCTATATTAAGCTAAATATGAGTTCATAATGATGTCTTGAACTTGAATCAAATACCACATGGTTCATTCTTGCTCTGCCCTCTTTCTTATTTTTTAAAGATTTTATTTATTTATTTTTAGAGAGAGGGGAAAGGAGGGAGAAAAAGAGGGAGAGAAACATCATTGTGTGGTTGCCTCTTGCATGACCCCTGCTGGGGACCTGGCCTGTAACCCAGGCATATGCCCTGGGAATCCAAACTGTGACCCTTTAATTTGCTGGCTGGCACTCAATCCACTGAGCCACACCAGCCAGGGCTTCTTTCTTATTTTTAATCTTCCATTTCAACTGTGAGGAATCAGGTTCTCACCATCTGCTATCCATTTATTTCTTTGTTCATGTATAGTGGTTTCTGAATTGTTAATCTGTATACTTGTGGGGAAAAGCTTTATCAGCTAGAGTACAGTAATTGTGTATAGTTCCTTTGGTCTTACAACGATCATTTATTTCCAGTGTTACTGGTTCAGCACCTTATTTCTTATTCCATTAAATGAGGTTGCTTCATGTATTTACAACAGAGTTAGATTCTATTCTCCAGGTCTTCCTTCCTTTCTGGGATTCCAAGACATCCTAAGTGAGTTTTTTAAATTTACACACAGTAAAGTTTACCCCTTGTGCTATAAAGTTAGATGGGTTTTGACAAGTACATAATATCATACATCCACCATTACAGTACCATACAGAATCATTTTGCCACCCACCAAAATCTGTTGTGCCTCACTTATTCAACTACCATTCCCCTTTACTGGTTTTAAATCCATGGACACAAACTATAAACCATCTCTCCATTTATTTAGATTATTAAAAATTTCTATTATCAGTATTCTATGGTTTTCCACATGTAGATTCTGTATATATTATGCTAGATTTATACCAAAGTATACATTTTTGTTATTGTAAATAGCATTTAAAAATTTCAGATGATAATTTCTTTATTGGTATATATAAAAAACAATTTTCCTTTTGCACATTGCCCTTTTATTGTGCAACTTTGCTCTACTAGCTTATTAGTTTCAGAAGTTCTTTGTAGATTCTTTGGGGACTTCTCTATAAACAACCATGCCATAAGACTAAAGATAGTTTTATTTTTTCCATATCAACCTACATTTCTTTTTATTTCTTTTTCTTGTCTTAGTGCATTAGCTAGGACTTTTAGTACACTTTGAATAGGAGTGGTAACAGGGAATATCCTTGCTTTACTTCTCATCTTAGGGGGAAAGCATCCAGTTTCTCACCAGTAAGTTTGACATTAGCTGTGGATTTTTTGAAGATGTTATTTGTCGAGTTCAGGAAGTTCTCCTCTATTCTTAGTTTGCTGAGAATTTGTCACTCATGGGTGTTGGATACTGTCAAAAGCTCTTTCTGCATTAAATGATATGATCATATGATTTTTCTTCTTTAGGCTGTTGATATGGTAGGTTACATTAATTGATTTTTGAATGTTGAACCATTCTTGGATACTTGGAATAAAGCTCACTTGGTTGTGATAATACATTTCTTTCTATACATTGTTGCATCACACAAATATGAATAAAGCATTATAGTTAGAGGAAAATAAAGAGATAGATACACATTCAACTATAATCCAAGGTAGAGCATAACTAACGTTTTAAAAGAGAAAAATTCTACACATTTTTAATAGAGGAGAAGATAATGTCTGGTTTGGAGGAGTTAGGAGACACTACTATGTGAGATGTGGCTATTATGGAATCAGAACTTAAGACCTGGAAGAAACCTTTGCATCATCTAATTCAGACCTTTCCCTTGTCTATAAATGAGGTAGTGCACAGTCTGTCTCTCCTGAAATAAGGAGCTGGGATCTGATCTCAATTACCCCATCCTCACGTCAGTAAGCTTTTCTCTGCCTTACACAGCCACCCACTTAAAAAGGTAACATGAATCTTGACTTTTAAGTAGCTTATTTAGAAAATGAGCATGGCTGTTCCTTTGAATTTCCTCATTCCTTCAATAAAAAGAAAACTAGAGGCCCTAGGTAGTTCTAGAATTGCCTAATCCTGCCATTAAGTAACTCCTTCGTGTTCTTGTGCTTCAGACCCCTAGAGCCAAACAAAGAAAACATAATCCCCATCTGCTACAATCTGTAGCTCCCTGCTCCTCCCTGAGGGAGGCGGTTCCCAGCTGAGACCATGATTACTGTATGTTCTCTGCATGAACTTGCCTTTAACACGTGACAGCACTTTTCTCTAGACTTGGGCCAATTTTTCTTTCACAGAAAATTTATAGAGAAATTTAAGTTAAAGTTCACCCATGTTTATTCTTTGCAATTTAAAAAAGTAAAATTCACTTTTCGTTAAGGACATTTAAAATAACAAATGTGTAATGGCTTGTTCCAGGTAAGGTACACTTTTTAAGGCTGTTCAAAATGAAAACAGCCTATGTCTTAGGTGCTTTGTATTATTCCTGATATTGGGTTCCTTTTATCATAGCCATGTGCAATAGTGTACATGTATTTCTACTCATCTCATATAGAGAATTGATTTTCCTGAAATAATAATTATAATAATGAAGATGATAACAATATCAGTGTTAACAAACTTCATCTTACAATGCGTATAGTGCTTTTATATTGTTTTATTTAATCCTCTTAACAATGCCATGAATTAGGAGTTGTTAATATCATCCCCATTTTAGAGAGGAGGTAATTTGGCCTTCGACAAGGTAATTGCCCAAGGTGGCAGTGAGCAAGTTGCTGAGTGAATATTTTAGTTGTGGTTGGTCTGATAGCAGTCCTTGAGTTTTTGTTGTGGTGCTCCAGTGAATGACCTACTGCCGCTTACTGCTTGTCCTTTCTCACCCTGAGTCATTGGTCAGCACCCATCCCCTACACATATACACACACATCACACTCAACCCAGTGTGCACTCTGGCTTCCACTTATCCTAACCTTCAAATTCCTCCACAGGATGCCTCTTTCTCTACAACCACTTCCCGACGTAATCCCTTCCACACAGCTAATGGAGTGATTTTGTTTTTCTGTCTCCACAAAGTCTTTTTTTTCTCAGGCAGATCCCTTCAGCTGCAATGCCCACCCTCACCTCCTCACTGCTGTCTACATTCTAGCTGGGCCAGAGCAAAGACAAATTTTTCAAGGATGGAGAGAAGATAGGCAGTGGGTGGCTGAGCCCAAGGTGAAGGAAAGGAATGTTTTATTGATTTACCAATGTTTGGCTTTTAATTTCTGGAGAGCCTCAGTTGCATTCAAAAATGTTAATAGGAGTTGAAGGTCTCTTATTCATACAGTTCCAATCTATTCTGCAAATAAAAAGCAGTGAAAATGATTCATACATGAATAATTCCCCTAAACCTTTGCTTATTGTAATGGATCAGAGATGATTACTAGGTTGGAGAATTTGCATCCACACAATTTTCTAGTCTCACAAACATAATTTTCTTTGGAATGAATAGAAAATGTTTGCTCTTTTAAAAACTATTGTGAATGGTGGAACTGTGTTCTTTCGCATCTGTAGGAATGCGCAGCACGGTGCGCTGCTGCTGCTCCTGAGCGCTGGGATTTGTGTTCCCGCCCCACCTTGCCGGTGCGGTGGAGCTCGAGCCCGTTTATTGTAACCGCCCGCCGGTGTTCACCTCTCTGAAGACCTGTCTGCTGTTGGTCATTTCGTCCGCCAAGAAGAAGTCGGTGTGATCTTAATAGTTGAGGTACCTTGATTTCTTCCTGCAGGGCGACTTCACATTCACGTGCAAGCTGGTGGGGGGGGGGGGGGGGAGGGATAGGGATAACCCGTCACATGTCAGGGGTTTATCCACCCACTTAACTTTTAGTATTTAGCTGAGAATAGGAGGAAATTTTAATTGGGGTTGCTCTGAAAGGGGGTGGGGAGAGAACACTTTTTGTCTGTGTTCCTTTAGGACCATCTGGAATACACATGAGATTCATTTTCTGCCATTGTCTCTCCAAAGCATCAGGCTGTTGTTCCAGGTGTGTGAAGTGCCTGGATGGTGTAGGGTTAATACTCGATTTTCATTATGCCCAACAGCCTGGTCCTTTATTCTCTGAGGGATGTGTTTTCAATACCACAGGAGATTTCTTTATGCCCAACCAAATGAATCTTTACAAACAGCTCAACTGGTGTAAGGCCTCAGGTGGGCTCAAGGGACCCACAAGAACAAGGTTTCTGTGTAGGCACAGGGCTATTCAAATGTGGCATTATATTAAAGGCATTTTGAATTACTCTGCTCTGGTTTTCTAGAAAAACAAGCACCCCTCATCCTGAGGCTAAACAAGAGAATCCAGGGTTCCTTGAAACTATGTTGGAAAAAGAAAAAGCATGACATGTATGAAATACTCAGCAAAGAAAACGGGGATATTGTGGAAAAAGAGAAAGTAAATAAAGAAAAAAATAAAAATATTTTAAAAGGATAAGAAGAAAAAGCTAATGTTTACAGGTGAATTTCCAGAAATGGATGACAATTTTATGTTACTCAAAGTTAACACATTATCTTTAAAATAGAATAAAAAGTCAATAAACAAAATGAATAAATGTATTTTGGAAACACAATTTTAAGTGAAAAGTCCCCAGAGAATGCATCTTACATGATACTTTTAAATAATCCCCTTTTTATTGTAAATATAACACAGGGAAACTGGATCAGGTTACTCTTTTTTATAAACGTAAAACAACTCAAACAGAGGTATTGCTATAGATAAACACATATAAGTGTAATAAAATTTTATCAAAGGAAAACAAGGCAACAATGAACACAGTGCCCAGGTGGGAGACGAGGAGACAGGACGGGCAAGCACCTTGTGTGGGTGTAAGTTGTTGGCATCATTTCGGTTTTCTGTTGGCTGGTGTTTTCAAATGGTTTATTATATTATTCAACCAAACAAAGCAACAAATGAACAGCAAATAAATAAAAGAACTTTTATGTAGAAATGATGGAAGCCTGTTATGAATAGAGGATTATGATTAATGCAGTTCCGTGCACCTGAGGCCCAGTTAAAAAAAAAAAATGACAAAGGAGAACAGGGAAAGAATTTTTTGCCCTTTTGAGTAACATATTCCAAGCCTGGCTGTTCCTGTACTGTGTTTGTCTTTTCCCCCAATATTGGACATTAATTACCCTCTTTGCCTTTAAATATAGATGTATACATATAAGTGGATGTCTAAAGAACTCTCAATTCAACCAGCAAGCCTTTCCCGATCTACCCTCCCTTTTCTGCAGAAAAAGAGAAAGTAACTTGTTCATACACGAGCTGGACAAAAGCGCCCTCTGCTGTCAGATAGTGGAGCGGCCGTCCTATGGGACTGTCATCAGGTCTGAATGAGAGCTCGTTTTGTCTCCACTTTCAGGAACAAGAGAACTAAGAGAACAAGTATTAAAATGGATAACTTGAATTTCCAAGCAGAACTAACATTCCTCCCTGCCTCTCGCAAACTTTCTAAACAGTAGAAGTTTTCATCTTTACTTAACACGTTGATTCTTTTTATTCATTACTGCAGGTCGGGTTCCGTGGTTAACAGGTCATGGAGATATTGAGATGTGCTCTAGGGACTAACGCCTACAAGGACCTGAGGGAAGCAGGATTGGGCACATGGAGAAGTTGGACTGTGATGTCATCATCACAGAGGCCCCACCCCCACCCCACAGAGGTGTCTTGAACTGAGGTGCGGGGGCAGAGCCTTTGAACACCCCTTCCTCAGGGCAGCCCACATCCAAGGCTGCATTTGAGGAGGATTTTCCTGTCACTTTTGTCTTTCAGACACCTCCCCTGGCTCCTGAATGAGGATATAATGCAACAGCAGCCAGTTTTTAGCTTGTACATACCTACCGAGCCAACCCAGTATGAGGTAGGCTTGGCTATTTTTCACCTCTGGGCCTAGAGTGGCACCCACTGTAGGTGTGAACTGAGAGGGAGATGTCATTGTAATATTCCTGGACGTTGTGGGCATCTGCGTTACCTGCCGGCACCCTCTTGCTCATGACTGATATCCGATGCACCACATCTGTCTTCCGCCTTTACTGCAGCTAATTCTCTGCTGCAGACGTCATGACCGTACTGCAGAACCCTAGGTGTCTAACGCTATGATTCTTCTACAGGAACTTGCTGTGCAATTCACACGGCATCTTTTTCTCTTCACTGACTCCTCAGGTACTGTAGGATCTGCTGGGCTGCCTCCTAAACCTGCCGCCTAAACCTGCCGCAGACACCATTACTTCCCTGGAAGCTGTCGGCCTTCTGTGTCCCTCAGCCAGTAAGTGAGTCGGGGCAGTATCTGCAAGTATGAAATGGGCTGTCCCCAGAGCCTGATGTGAGGTAATCCTAGCATACCTCAGACCACTGAATCCTAAAAACTTGACTGATATGGTGAACTTCTGTGTCTTCATAAGGTTGATCTCACACCTGCTAGAACACACGTGCATTACCAAAGCCTCCAACCTACTAGCTACTTTTGCTCAGTGGTCCAATTATCATGCTGTTGTTGGCACAGTGGGTCAATGTTAGGGCACACGGAATTCCTGGATGGCCTAGGCCTCTTGGGACTCTATCATGGCAGAGATCAGGAAAGACCAGGAATGTGTACTGTTGTCCATCTTACATGCATGTGGATTGTTTCTGGTCCTCCTTGAAAGGGCTGAAAGAATGCATTTGCCAGACCAATGGCTACATAGTATTATGTGTCTGAAATTATGTTAATCTGCTCTGGCAAATATTTCATATCTGGCACAGCAACTGCAATTGGGGCTGTGACTGGATTGCATTTGAAGGCATCTAATGTTGTTCATCGGGATTCATCATCATTGTAGGGGGCACAGAGGTGAATTCAACAGAAAGGCGCTAGAGACCACCACTCTTGCAACTTCCAGTTTTTAAAGGGTTTTACAAGTCTCTGCCACTTCCTCAAACATAATACATATTTAATTAACCAACTCTTTGTTTGGTTGGCTTTCACTGAAGTGTATTTCATGTGTAACAGATTGCACAGCTCATCAGTGTACAGTGCATTGGATTTTGACAGCTGTATTCAATGGTGGAACTTACCACAGTCGAGATACAGAACACTTCTGTGTCCCCAGATGTTCTCAGGTGGCTTTTTCAAGTTTCTTCTGCCCCCTCAACCCTGACCCCAGGCTAGCCCTCATCCCCTTTCTGACAATATGGTATATTTGGCCTTTTCTAGAGTTTTGTATAAACGGAATCATACAGGGTGAATTTTTTGTTTCGACCTCTTTCTCGCACAATAGCGTTTTGAGATTCCTCCACACCGTTCTAGGATCGGGTGTTTCTTCCTGTGACTACTGAGTAATGTTCCAATAAATAAATTTACCGTAGCTCGCTTATCCATTCTCCTGTTGATGGACACTTTGGGAAATTTTCTCCAAGTTTTGACCTTTATGAGTAAAGCTGCTTTTAACATTGATGTACAAGTTTCTATTATTTTTTTTTTGTGGACATATGTTTTCATTTATCTTGAGCGAATTTTTAGGAGTTGAATTATTGTGTCACAAACAATTCTTCTAAGAGGTTGTACTAATTTTTCATTCCCACTGGCAATGTGTATATGAGGGTACCAATTGCTCCACAACGTCATCAACATTTGGTACTGGCATACTGTTTTGACTGAGGTTGCTCTGCATTTGGAGATACACGAAATACGATGCTGAGTCTTCGAATTCATGAATGGAGTATGTCTTGCCTTATTTTTGATGAAGTGAGCAATTTGTAGTACAGTACCCTATTTTATCTCAATTGTCTTTTTAGCTATATCTCTGCATTTCTTTGTGTGTTTGCTGTAAGGATTATGGTATGCACCCAATCACAGTGTATCTTCCAGTGATATTCTATTACTTTGTGAAAAGCGTAATAATTTTAAAACAGTGCAAATACTTTCATTCCTCCTGACTCAGTTTTCTTAGTCATAAGAATGACAACTATTTTACGTCTATATATGCCACAGACCTCACATTACCAAAGTTCTCGTTTTTCATAATCAAGAGTCTTTTAAATACATTTAAATATGTATGTATAATTTTGGGGCAGTTTTGTCTTTCTTTATATACAGTAATCCATTTGCCTAAAAAACTTCTTTTAGTGTTTCTTATACAGGTACAGACACAATTTCTCAGACTGTTACTAGTGAGAATGTCTTTATTTCATCATCATTTTTGAAAGACAATATCACTGGCTATGGGATTCTAGGTTGACAATTTTTTTTCTTATAGCACTTTAAAATATTTGTCCATTCTCTTTTAGTCTTTTCCATTAGTTCTTTTATTATTTCTGATGAGACATAAGCCATAATCTATATCAGCTTTCCTCTGTATATAATGTACTTTTCTCTTCTGGCTGCTTTTTTAGATTTTTCTCTTTACCTGTGTTTTTCACCGGTGTGACTATGTTGGGCATAAGTGTGAGTTGCATGCCACTTCTGGTCCCTGAGACTCTTGGGTCCATGTACTGATGTATTTTTATCATTTTTAGGAAAAAGTTTTCATTATCTCTTTGAATATTTCTTCTGTTCTATTTTCTTACTTATTTACTTCTGGCATCTCACTTATATGTGTATCAGACTCCTAGATATTATTACAGAAATTTAAGATGTTCTGTTTTACTTTTGACTGTTTTTTCTTGTTGCATTTTAATTTGAATAATTTTTGTTGACTTTTCTTCAAGTTTACTGATTTTCCTTCTGTAGTACCAATCCAGTGTGTTAAGACGATTGCTTGAATTCTTTATTCTAACATTGCCTTTTTCATTTCTAGCAATTTCATTTAACTTTGTTTATAGTTCCCATGTCTTTTCTAAAATTCTCCCTCTGTCTATTTGAGCATATTGTCCATCTTTTCTACTATCTCTTTTTAACAATTATTATAATTTATTTTAAATCATTATCTTAGAGTTATGGGATATTTTATAGTCTGCAACAACTCTTAATGTGCTTCTATTCAGAGTATTCTTTTCTTGGCCACGGATGACATTTTCTTGCTTCTTCCTATGTCTTACATTGTTTGATTGTATGGCCAGACATCATGGGTAAGAGAATGGTAGAGACTGAATTAAATAATATGTGAACCTACTTCTGATAGGCCACCAGCAAAGGACACTAAAGTAATCTAATATGGAGGGAGGTGGGATTGGCTCGGGTGGGGGGAAGTGGTGGGGGAAAATGCAGATGACTGTAATTGAACAATAATAAAGTAATAACATCTTTTAAAAAAACAAAGTAATCTAATATGTAATTGAACTGAATCTGGACTTTGTTGCAGCTTCAGATAAATTCAGTTCTCCTCGGTTTAATTTGTGTGGACTTCCCTGTCAGCAGTAATTCCTATCTGAGCTCTGCCCAGTTTCTGGTGATCTTTGTGTTTCACAGCCCATTCGCTGGCTTTTAAGGGTTGCCAGAGAGCACTTCAGGGGAGTTTCTCCTGACTGTCCTGCACTGTCCCCAGTCCCTGGAATATACCTTTCTATTCGCTCAGTGAAAACCCTTGGGAAAATGTTCGATTTGGGTAGGTGCAGCCTCACTCTTCTCTGGGGCTCCAGAGGATTCTGAGGAACATGTGCTGCTGCTACAGGCTTGTTACAAGTTTAGTCGGGACCCGGCAGGGTGACACAGGTGGTTGGAGTGTCATCCTGTTTCCCAGAAGGTTGTGGGGGTGTGGGTTGATCCCTGTCAGAGCACACACCTAGGTTGAAGTTTGGTCCCTGGTCAGTGTGCGCATGGGTGACAATTGATCAACGCTTCTTTCTCTCCCCCCACCCCTTCCTCTCTCTAAAATCAATAAACATAACCTCAAGTGAGGATTATAAAAAGAGTTTGGTTGGTTTTCCCTTACCATTGTCAAGGACGTACTCCTCCTCTTCCCACTGCTGTGCCGGGATGGAAGTACCTCGTCACTCTCTGTTTTTAGTTTACTTTTGTTTCCTCATGTCATCCATCCCTGGTTGGTTATAAAGCCATGATTTAGTTTTTTAGCTTTTTCAGCTTGTTGGCAACAGAGTTGGAGCAACAGTCTCTTGTTACTTTCTATATTTTACCTGGTAGTGGAAGTCTCATGCTTTTTATTGACAGTCTTAGCTAGAATGAGGGAAGATTCAAAAAGCTTCCGCTGCAACTGCTCTTACCTCACACGTCAAAGAATTAATGCGTTAATTCTGCCCAGTACTGTGTATGTCCATTCAGGGACCAGAGAAATAACTACTGCATGGGTTCCTGAACTAAGTAAGCCAGTGGACCTACCACAAGTCAAATCTAGGCCAGAACAAGATTTATTACTTGATTCCCATATGCTTCTACACTAACAATTGGGCTCTAATGACATTTCACGTCCCTGGATATCCATTTCAATTCAGACCATTTGTCCAAGAATCCTAAAACAAGATAAGACAAAGTAAAAGCAACAACAAAAACATCAAACTCACATTTCCTCTCCTCAGCAATCAGTTACCCAAGTGCCTTAGGACACTTTGGGGAAGAATTATAATCATGTAGATTTATCAGAGTTTGTAAGGTTCTTTCTCACAGAACTTCCTTTCTAAATTAAGTTATTCTCTAACTTTTTAAGAATGACAATAAAATGGAAAATGTCAGGACACCCAGAGAAGAACATGCTAAAAAGCTTTTCAATCCAGTTATGCCCTGTCAAATAGAATAGTAAGCAGTACTGAGATGTTTCACTGCTGCTTTCCATCCGTTCCCTGAGGGTGGGATTCTTCAATTATCTAAGCAAGATGAGATTATGCTCTCAGGATTGGGGATGGACTACAAGTCTTGAACCTTCAGACTGAGCCTCTGCTGTACTGAAGTGCTATCTCTCAAAGAAGAGATTTTTACTCCCTTTTGTTAACTTTCTCTGGAGTCCCAAATTCCAGCAAATACTTTACGTTACCTGGAATCTAGCCATCACTCATTTTCTCTGTTAAAAATTTCTGTTTAATTTCTGTTAAACAGGAAACTAGAGGGAAAGTTTCTCCTTATTCTGCAGGAGAAATTTTGAATAAGACTATACAAAGACTATTTTTGAATAATTTCTGAACAAAGAAGCATTTGTAATAGGAAATTTACAAATATTATATGTTCTCTTCATTAGTTGTAATATGTAGCCTATTTTCTGGGAAGAGTCTACAAATCTTAGAGCAATGGACCCTAGTGCAGTCCCAATCTATTAATTCTATTTTCTCCTTATGAGTGGAATGCAGTTATATATTTCTCATTCACAATATTCATTGAACATCTAAAATTGCCCAGGCATTTTTCCAAGTGTTGAAGAGACTTTTGTTAAAAGGGGCAAAGTCCTTGCCCTCATGGAGATCACATTCTAGAGAGGGGAGGCTGTCAATAAATACTTTAACATGGGAGATGGTATTAAGCGGTATGAAGAAAAAATAAAGCAAGAATGGGGGAGAGGGTTTCTGGATTGGAGCTGGCAGTGCTTATCATTTCAACTAAGATAGTTAGGAAGGAGCTCACTGGAAAGGTGACGAGGGATTCTCTGTGGGAGGGTGTCAAGGAGTCTGAGGTCCAATGAAGGGATTTTTTTTTTGTCTGAGCATCTCTCATAATATCTAAGTTAGTAGCAAATTGGGACCAAAATCCAGGTATTAGGATGTCCTGTTCCCTACATTTTTCATTGTGTGGCACTGTTATAAGGACTCATAAGGGCTTCACTGAAGCACAGCATCAAGTAACGTGGAGTCACTGTGAACTGTTGGCAAACAGAGTGGCAAACAAATTAGCCTAACAAGTCCTTATTGATTACTTACTGTTCAGGGAAGATTGCTGGTTCCCTAGGGATCTCAGAAAAATACACACTGGATTTCCTGCTTCCGACAAGTCAACAGCATGGGGTACAGGCAAGCACAACCAGTCAAGCAGATGTTCTGAGGCCACAGTCTGTACAGGGCAGATGCAGAACTACATCCAAGGACACTCTTAGGGCAGTGTCTTTTGCCAGAATCCAAATGATGTTCTTCATGGGCTTGCTGTGAAGAAAGAGAATTCTTCTCACTCACTTTGTCAGCCTTGCTGTCACACATGGATTATCATACTGTCAACAGCATAATCTAATAAGAAAGATGGCGATATATTGTCTTTTGTTAGCTGGCTGCAACCCAAGGACTGGGGATGTTGAATACAAAAGGGCAGACAGATGGAAGTTTCACGCTGTCGTGTAATTGCAAAGTTGCCTTACCTTTGAGAGTCCTTTACAGAACAGCATATATTACCTGTGGTTAAATTGGGATGATACATTTTAAAGTAATGTGGAATAGACCTACTGGTGAAATTTAATTATTACCAATTAGATCTAGCATGGGGAGAATTCATATTGGGCATTGTGAGTTACCTAATTGGATGGCAGAAGTAAAGCTGTCATTGTGTTTAGGAGAGCAAGTACTTGTTTTAGATGCCAATTTCTACACCGCATGAAAAATGCTAGGAACCAGGCATTGTATTGCCTTCCTGTGCTGTGCACTATGATGCCAGAAGTAGCAAATAGACAATTCAAAAGGTGTTAAAAAGTGGTTCTAGTAAAAAGTGGAACAATTCAGAACATCTAAGCTATATCTACTTTGCAACAAACCAGTCTGTTTATCTGATCAAACAAATCCATTAACAAAATATTGAGCCAAACCAGTATTTGTCCTTCTATTGTCATAACATTTATCATTAAGGTGTTCTAGTATTTATCTTTCATACCTTGAAAATGACTGTTTCAGTTTTTCAAAAAACTTTTATTTGTTTGACTTTTCTTACCCTTCAGTTTTAAAGAAAAATATATTGACACTAGTTCAAATTTTATTGCAAATTTAAACATTTCCCCTTTCTTCTTGTTTTCTGTTAAATAGAAGTTACAAAAGAAAGAAAGTGATGGTTGTATTTTAGATTACATGAAGCACTTGCTGGAAGGTGAAAAGAATTTAATATTTTGGGT
>VMDR010022237.1:0-16328 GCA_007922815.1 Macrotus californicus
CCATCTGACTCATTTCTCTTAGCATGATATTCTCAAGATCCATCCATCTGGTCACAAATGGCTGTATTTCATCTTTTTGTATGGCTGATCCATTGTATATGTGTGCAATATCTTTATCCAGTCATCTATTGAGAGAATGTGAACTGGTGCAGCCACTATGGAAACAGTGTGGAGGCTCCTAAAAAATTTAAGAATAGAGTTACCGTATGACCCAGCAATCCCTCCTCTGAGCATCTACTCAAATAATTTGAAAACGTTTGTTCATAAAGAGGTGTGTACCCCTATGTCCATTGCAGCGTTACTCACAGTGGCCAGGACATGGAAACAACCTCAGTGTCCTTCACTGACGCACCAAATTTTCGTGAAGTCCTAGTTTGTCTATTTTTTCTTCTGCCTTTGGTGTCATACCCAAGAGATTATTGCCAAATCCAGTGTCATGAAGCTTTTATGTTCTGTTCTTTTATTAGAGTTTTGTTGCTTTTGATTTTATATTTATGTCTTTGATCCATTTTGAGCTCATTTTTGTATACGGAGTTATATAAGGATTCGCCCTTATTCTTTTGCATGTGAGTGTCCAGCTTTCCCAGCGCTAGCTTTCCCAGGCTTTGAAAAGACTGTTCTAGGGCTGTATGTTTTTGGCCCATACTGGTGGTGTAAATTCAAACCCCACACCCTCATCGCGGCAGGCCGGGATTCACAAATCATCAGGAAAGACTGTGTTTACCCAGAGTACAGACTGAGACGGTTTCCTAGTTGTCTTTCATCGCCACCAAATTCTGTTTTCGTCACCTTCCGTTGGCAGCACTTGGAGAGTCCCAGATTCATGCAGGGACCTTGGCATAAGCCCCCTGCCTTTTATTCCCAAGACCGCTTGTAGTTATTAAAACCCAAGATTCTAATTTTTATAAAGATTAGCAAATGCTCTTGGACAAACTGTGGCTTTAGAATTAATTTACTGCTCTGTCTTCCTGATCTCTCTTAATGTTCAGACCCCGAGGTGTTCCTTACTTTTGTTCAAGTTCAGCTATACACTTTAACGCGGTTCTGTTCTGTTTTCTACAGGATTTCTAGATATTGTACTTACCCCCAAATTCCAGGAATTAAAATCCTAGTTCATTTTTCTATTCTTTCTTTCTCAGTAGTGAAAACATTTAAAGCTATTTTTTTTTTTTTTGAGAATGCTCTGGACAGATTCTGTGAAATTTTATTAGTAGTGATCTGTGCACTCATTTATTTAGAAGAATTTTAATTGCAACCTTGTGGGATTTTTTTGTTTAAATTTTTAAATATTTTTGTTGCATTGTGGTTTGATTCATGCAACCTGAAATATATTCAGTTTTGTAAAGATTCTGTAGATGTTTGCAAGAATTTGTAATCTTGTTTATATTCTAAAAGCGAAATGCAATGGGTAACGGTGCCCGTGCTCCCCCATTCCGCAACTTCCCCCCGTTCTCTGTCAGTCCTTGCCAGGGCCCAGCCTCTTTTGCCGTCCATTGGAATTTGTGGAATTGTTGATAGAAGTATAATGTAACTTTAAACCTATTTCTGACAATTCAGAACTTGTTTTTTAAAAAATCTGTTAATAATTAGCTTTCATCTTCTTCATATACTTAGGTGGCCAAGACATTTTTTTGACAGATGAGCAGAAGAAATACTATAATGCAATGAAAAAACTAGGATCCAAAAAACCTCAAAAGCCTATTCCAAGGCCTCTGGTGAGAACCATTGACTGGCTTTAAATGTACAGATCCATTAAGTGCTTATGAGGAACTCAGATGGCTACACTGCTGTTCTTCCTTAATCTTTAGAATTTACAGACACTATCCAAGAACTCAATAAAGACCTGGATACACTGATGTCTGGCTCAAGTCCTCAGGAAAATTAGACTCTCGTGTTCAATAGTAAGAGTCTGTGCGAAACTTTAATTTGATTTTTAGTGAGCACACAGTAGGTGCTTAGTATATACTCATTACAGTGACAGGAACTTGGCGGACTGTTTTTATCTTGACCAGTTTAAAATGTATTTATATTATCATGTGTCAGCTTTTTCTGCTGTGAAGATGAGGTCATGCATATTCAACCTCTACTTCACACGTTTATGATAAACTTACTTAAAAAAACAGATGTTATTTATTTATTTATTTTTAGAGAGAGGGGAAGGTTGAAGGAGAAGGAGAGGGAGAGAAACATTAATGTGTGGTTGTCTCTTGCACCACCCCCACGGGGGACCTGGCCTGCAACCCAGGCATGTGCCCTGACTGGGAATCGAACTGGCCACTTTTTGGTTTGCAGGTGGACGCTCAATCCACTAAGCTGACCAGTCAGGGCTGATAAACTTTCTATGTTGGGCACTGGCAAACTTTTTCTGTAGAAGGCCAGGCAGTAAATATTTTAGGCTTTGCAGACCACATGGTCCCCACTGCTACTACTGCTCAACTCGGCCATTGTAGCACAAGAGCAGCCACGGACGACAGAGAACAAATGTGCACGGCTGTGTGCTGATACAACCTGATTTAAAGATATGAAAGTTTAGATTTCATATACTTTCATATGTCAAAACTTCATTCTTCCTTTGTGTTTTTCCTCAAACATTTGAAAATGTAAACCCCACTCTGAGCCCCCAGGCTCTACAGAAACAGGTGATGGGCCAGATTTGGCCTCTGGGCTGTAGTTTGCTCTCCCTGCTTTCTGTGAACCCTGCTTTCCCAGGTGTGAGAGGGCTGCTCTGTGCTTACAGCCTAACTGGAGAGCTGGGGTTTCAGAGTGTTAGACTATAAAGTAATAAAGTAAGCACCGTTGGTAACTCTGACAAGTGAGTCTGAAGACTTTCTAGGTGGGGAGGGGTTCATGATGGCTGAAAAGCCTGGGAAGGCAGTGTGGAAGGGGGGCTTGAAACTGAAGCATGAGGAGGATTTTGAGATTCTTATTTGAGCTAAGACCCAAAATTACCAGGAGTGCGTTAAATGCACGGCTATTCCCAGCACTCAGAATAGAGCCTGGCGCCGAGCGTGCCCTCTCTGTTTTTCGGTTGAATGAGTGTTTGAGGGCATACACAGAGTCCCTCCCAAGTGTTGGTGTTGCACTAAACACGTCTGTAAACGTCAGGGGCCAGTGTCTAGGGTTTGTACAGTGAAGAATTTTTGACTATGGAGTTAATGATAAAATTACGTTTGGGGATGTTTAATCTGTCAGTAGTAGGTGGAACTTTAGTTTATCTAAGTCAAATCTAGTTTGTAAGTACCAATCTCACTTTCTAGGACTAAATCACTTTGAAATCTTATCTGAACTTAAGCCAACACAAAAGACAAAGAGAATTTTTATTTACATGTGTATGCTGTGCAGCTACTAACTCAACACCAGTTGATCCCAGATTTGGAATTAACTAAGACTCACAAGACACAGTATGTCTCTCCATATTTAGCAGTTTATTTCATGAAGGATGTGAACCTAGCAATGCATCACACAGCCAAACGGAAGTTTCAGTGACACGGCTGCAGCTTCTAGGCCCCTCCACTGTGCCGGACGTGTGAGACTGCAAAAGATGAACTCAGAGTGGGCGTGGACTACCTCACGGTGGGGGAAGCGGCCACCCTCCCTTCCTTAACCATCTTTTACAGTTTGTCATGTGACTCATCTGGAAGTAGGTATCAGGCCACAGTCCTCCTGGAGTAGCTATAGGTCACCAGTCAAGGCTTCACAATGAGTGATTCCAACAACCAAGGACAATCTCACCAATAAGCACTGCATATTTATCTTAATTTCTGCATTCCAGAGAGCAGGGTCGCGTGAGATAAATCTAATATCATATCCCCAGATGTCCCTGAGCTGGATCTAAGACTTAACATCAGCTGTTAGTTCTTTACCCACAACTTTACCTTGCCACACAATCGTTTTTAATCTCTAAAATCTAAATATTATCTTTTGACCTTTAGAACAAATGAATAGCAACTGTGTAGGGGTGGGGGGGGGTGAACACAGCTGTTTGCACCTGGGTCATGACGGATTTCATTTCCAGCAGTAGAGCCAGGGATCTGGAATCATTTCTGGTTCTTCCAGAAGCATCCCCCACATGGTAGCTTTGTTATGGGGTTTAAAAACCATGCAAAGAATGATTTTTGACTCTCTTCCACTTTAGGTAACTTACACTCTTAATCTCCTGCATTGGTCCAAATATTAGGGTTCAACTGTAAGGCCAATGCCTTCCCTCCCTCACGTTTATTCTCACTCCTCATTCTGCGTAACCTGAAGAGCACCCTTAAAAGTATTTTTTCTCCAGGTCCTTTCTGACTTCCTGGATGCATTCTCACACAGGAAACACACTTGGCTTACAAGTTTCTTCTCCAGACTCCTTGATAAAAAGCTTTAGGGTTCCTGGTGCAAAGTTTGAAAGACACCAACTTAAATGTAGTATCCTCTCAATGCTGTCCCTACCCTCTTCCTTCTCGTTGTCCTCGCTCTTCCTGCCGTTATCATTCCCTCTCTTGGTTTCAATTCATATCAACATGAATACCAATAAACTTCACATCTGCATCCCTCTGCATCTGCTCACTCTACCTGAGCTCCAAACCAGAACCTCTACTAGCTCGTGGCCCTTGGATGCCCACTGGGACCTCAAACTCAACATGCTCAAAACATATCATCCCCTTCCAGAACTCCTTGTCCTCTGTTCTCTGGCTGGTTGAATGGCTCCACAAACCAGCAAGGATAGCTTCCACCATCCTTCAGACTTTCTCGGACTGCACTAGGTCTTAAGCCAAAATGCGTCTGTCCGTCTTCACTGTTACCACCACAAACCAGCATCATCTTTTGCCTGGATTACCATAACAGATGCCTGGGTTCTAAAGATGAGTTCTTAGGTGTCTATGAGACCTCTAAATAGAATAGTGTCTGTATACTTTGATTAAATGATTATAATATAGTATAATATAATATAAAAATATATAATTAATATAAACAATATATTGGAAAACAACCAATGTATAGCCAAGAACGACATGTAATATCAGTGTCTGAGTTTGTGTTTAAGAACAATTTTTCCACTGAGTAAAAAACACAGTAGTGCCTCACAGCAGTTGGATGAAAGAAAATAGTGGAATAATTAGTCATTTCAGTGCACATGGTAGATTAGGCATGCAAGCTGGAGCTTATGCAGAGCAATTAGCACATGCTCATTTTGTGAGCAGTATGGCTTTCTATGTGCAATAAGCAATAGAACCAATTACAAGTTCACCATCAGTAATAATATGAAATAATCAGCTTGTCTGTTTCCTTTTTTAGTAATCATTGGATCAGAATCCCATTTATCTAGCCTTATCTTCAAGTAAGCAAGAATTAGAAAGTTGTTTTAGTTAAGTGTAAGGTTTGATTATTCTGAACTGACAAATGGAGACTTGGAGATGATAAGTCCATTTTGTCCAACATAATTATGCGAGCAGGTACTCGCTGCATTAATATCATTGAAGTTCAAAACATAGAAACAGATAAAACATAGAGACCAAAGTTTATATTTTTATTATTAAATCCAACATGAGCTGTTTTAATTTAGCAAAACATCATCCATCACATCAAAGTTACATTGTTACTAAGAATTCCCTATTTATACTTTTTGTTTTAAAATAAAATTAAAGCTATAAGCCTACAGCCTAAAAACCAGTCATTTAATTAAATTTAAATGAAAACAGGTATATAAGAATTTTTGGCCCTTTATAAAGAGCCTGTGCATTTTTTTTCAAAAAACTGCTTTAGTCTTCCGGGAATAAATGCTGTTTTAGGTGCTTGCTTTTTTTTTTTTTCATGTGATGTCATCCTTAAAACTCAAAGCAATTTGTGACTCCTTTTCCTTTTTTCCTCAGAACAAGTGCCAGGGCCTCGCGTTTGACCTGGTCACAAGCCAGGTCTTCGACGGCTTCGTTATCGCCCTCATCCTACTCAACATGGTCAGCATGATGGCCGAGTCACACGGGCAGCCGGACGAGAAGACAGTCATCCTTGACAGCCTCAACCTGGCCTTTGTGGGCATCTTTACAGCTGAGTGTCTGCTCAAAATCTTTGCCTTGAGGCAGTTCTACTTCTCCAACGGCTGGAATTTATTCGATTGTGTGATCGTGGTTCTCTCTGTTGTTAGTAAGTAAAACGATGAGCCAGAGGGGTTTTAATCTGAGGGCCAGGAGTAAACTTGTAAATCTTATTATCTGCAAAGCCATAAATTAGGCTTGATGTGATTTCTGAAAACATAGGTGTGCTAATGCCATTCTTTACTGGGAAGTTGCTAGGAGACAGAGTAATTTCCATTCCTTTGACTGTCTGCACAATTGAAATGGAGAGTTAAATAATAGTATGGGTTATTTATTTAATGGAGAGAGACAAAATTAAGCTGACTTAAAAGTTTCTGTGGGGTTACCTGGTTTCTCCAGGTAATTGATTCAAAGTGCTACCTTTCCTATGCAACTGTAAGCCCTAATGAACATTTTATAATTTTAAGGATTCGGCATTTAGTTTCCATTTTTTTCTTTAGTTCAAAATCCATGTGGATGTCAGATCACAATTATTATGCCCTTGTGACATCGCCAGGCCTTCCCTCACCCCCGGTATGAGGCCTCTATAACCCCTCCTAGGTTGGGGTTCCACAAGCGTGTCATAAGGCCGAGCAGCACTTTCTCTTTCCTCCGTGTCCGGTGGCCACTTAGACCAAGGTGTGAAGTGTGCTTGTCTCAGCTGCTTGGACCCCGTTCACCAGCCAGCCTCGCTCTATCATCAGTGTAGAATTTCCCTCACCGTGCGCAGGACTACCTATAGGGCTTGTGAGGGAAGAATGGAGGGGGGGAGGAGAGGGTTGTTGCCACATTCTTTATTCTTCGTGGCTAAACCATAGTGTTTACTCTGGTTTTTTTTTTTTTAAGTCTTCTTTTAACTAAACCAATCATTTGACTTTTTTATAATTGTGGAAAACTGCCCAGGGGCCCCTCTAGTAGTTCAAAAAGCAGAGAAGACAGTAACAACTGATTTCACAGGTCGAAGCTTTTGTGCCATTTCAGAAAGAATGCCTTAAACAGCTATGTTGGACCAAAACATTCCGGTTTCGGTCACTACAGCAGCAATGAAGTTTTTCAGGGAGCACGAAAAGGGCACAGCTCAGAGGCTGTTCTGGTTTCTAGGCCAGGAAGTTTCTGTGGATAAAGTTTACCAGTAGACCCTTCCATGTGCTTACAGTTAAACAGATCTTTAATCTTTCTTAGTCAATTCAAATTCTGGTGAACTGATAGAAGCAACTGAGCTAGAAAATGAGGGCAGGATGAGTCTGGGGCAGCCCTCTAAGAGCTTATCAGCCCTCCTCAAATGTGCAGAGAGCAGCTCATTCATTCCACTGTTCACTGAGCTCGACCTAGGCAGTGCCAGGCCTTGTGCAGTTAGGGGAAATATCTCTGACTTCTATCCTTTGAACAGATGTTAGGCAGTTGCAGTTACACTGCACAGCCCTGGATAGCATTTTGCTCTGATAGTTGAGCAACTACGCACATTGAGCCAAGTCCTGTTCACCAATGTGTTCGGCATTTTACATGCCTTCGCCAGTAGGTCTGCCTTTCAACACTTAGCCTCTGCACTTTCTCAAGCTCTTTCCTAAGCTTTTAGAGAAATACAAAATGAGTGAGTCAAAGTGAATCTCTCTCTCTCTCTAGGAGTTAACAATCCAGTTGAGGTATTAAGACATACTCACCTTAAAATTTTTAAAAAATTTTTTACTTATTGATTTGAGAGAGAGAGAGACAGGAAGGAGGAGAGAGAAAAGAGAGAAAGAGAGAGAGAGATCGATTTTTTATTTCAATGTATGCCTTCATTTGTTGCTCCCTGTATGTGCCCCGCAAACCTGCAGCCTTGGTGTATCGGGACGGCGCTCTAACTGACTGAGCTACCTGTCCAGTGCTAGACCTACTCACCTTAGAAACTCAGAAAAAGATAGAGAAGTCACTTGAACACCAAATTCCATGGTACACAGACGAACTGAGCTCAGAGGTGGCAGAGATTACTGTGGACTTGATTACTCAAAGGTCTATTCGTGGAGGAGGTTGGCCTTAAAGAATGATCTCCAGTTGTTGCTGAATTGGGACTTAATAGATTCCACATCTCACCAGGGTTGGCTGCCCAATTAACATGTGAATTAAACTTCTTTGGCACAATTGGGCAGTCATTGAAGTGTGTCATCAATTAGTTCTCTTTAGTCATTAGGTGATGGCAGATAGTGTTGGCTGCCCATCACTCTTAAAGACCTTAGAGCAGCGGTCCCCCACCTTTTTGGCACCCAGGACCAGTTTCGTGACAGACAGTTTTTCCATGGACTGGGGTTGGGGGGTGGAGACAGGGTCAGGAGCTCAGGCTGTAATGTGAGCCACATCCAGGGCTGGGGAGGAGAGAGTTTGGGGGCCCCTGCCTTAGAGGACTGCCGGAGCAAGGCCATGTCTACCCAAGGCAAGCATGTTTCAACCTTTCTACAGTATTAATATTTGGGCCAAAATGTGAGTTTTTTTAAATCTCTGTTTCACTTGCCTGCAGAGTAGGCAATGAAAGAACAGGGTGACAGTTTAGGCCAAATATTAGGCAGTTTGCAGAAACCTCTGTTTGAGATGCCATCCGTGGGGTATCTGCAACAACAGAGAAAGTGTCTCCAGTTTAGTCCCTTAAACTTTTTGACTTTGCACTTCAGGAGTCCTTGGAATTAACATGTTAGCAAATATGAGAGATCCGTGAAAGCTTTAGCCCAGAGACGAGCATCCTAAACATTGCCATCTCCCTCCAGCCCTGACCTCACCTGTGGCAGGCTATGTTCAAGTTCCTGTATACAAATAAGAATCTGTCCCTTTAAGGGACTTTGAGGTTAGGGGCTCCACAATTTCCACTGATAGCTCAGTCTCAAGCCAACCTTCATTAGAAAAAATTTCCCTTTGTACTCTAATCTAAAAGACTCTATCTGTAGTTTATCTATTTTATATTCTATACATTCAATAAATGTGGAACACTATTACATTGTTGCCCCATGAATGACTTTAAATGCCCAATGTAGATAATACACTTCAAGTGCATAAGATAACTCACAAAATAGCCTTTCACAAGCTGCATTTTCTTTTTCTTTCCTTGGGTCTTTACTATTTTAGATACCCTATCCCATCTAAAACTGTATGGCCCTTGGAAATTATTTTCCAAGTTAATAATAGGTATTTTCCCTTATATGGGTAAAGGACATTCTTAATTTCGTGCGTAAAGTAAAAGGTATTGATAAAAGTTGGTCTCACTAAGATTCCGAGGCAAGAGAGCCAATCTGGGTCTGAGCCTGCTGTGCCTGCTGGAGATTGACGGTCTCTCCTTCTCCTCAGGCACAATGGTCTCGGCCGTGGAGAGAGAGAAGAGCATCCCTTTCCCTCCGACACTCTTCCGAATTGTTCGCTTGGCTCGGATCGGCAGGATCCTGAGGCTTGTTCGGGCAGCACGAGGAATCAGGACTCTCCTTTTTGCTTTGATGATGTCCCTTCCCTCTTTGTTCAACATCGGTCTTCTGCTCTTTCTGGTTATGTTTATTTATGCCATTTTTGGTATGAACTTATTTTGCGGAGTAAAGCCAAGCGCTGGAATTGATGACATATTCAACTTTCAGACGTTTGTAGGCAGCTTGCTCTGTCTCTTCCAGATGACCACCTCAGCGGGTTGGGACTCCCTTCTCCACCCCATGCTGCAGTCGGAAGATTCATGTAACTCCGACAAGAAGAACCCTTACCTCTCTACCATAGCCATAATCTACTTTGTCAGCTACATCATTGTCTCCTTCCTCATTGTTGTCAACATGTATATCGCTGTGATTCTAGAAAACTTCAATACAGCCACCGAAGAAAGTGAGGACCCTTTGGGGGAAGATGACTTTGAAATGTTCTACGAAGTCTGGGAAAAGTTCGACCCGGGGGCAACACAGTTTATCAGCTATTCTGTCCTTTCGGACTTTGCCGATGCCCTTCCCGAGCCTTTGCGGGTGGCAAAGCCAAATAAATGTCAATTTCTAGTAATGGACTTGCCCATGGTGAGTGGGGATCGCCTTCACTGCCTGGATATTCTCTTTGCTTTCACCACTAGGGTGCTCGGCGACTCCAGCGGCCTGGACAGCATGAAGGCAATGATGGAGGACAAGTTCATGGAAGCCAACCCCTTCAAGAAGCTGTACGAGCCCATAGTCACCACCACCAAGAGGGCGGAAGAGGCGCGATGTGCCGCCGTCATTCAGAAGGCCTTTCGGAAGTACATGGTGAAGGCCACCAAGGGCGCCTTGGAAGACAGGCCTCCCTCGCCACTCCAGATGCTCTGCACAGGAGGCTTGTCGGACTCCAGGGTGGCCGAGGGCAAAGTCCACTGCGACTGAACCCCTCACTGTCACCCCTACCTCACAGCCTCACAGCCTCGCCTCCAGTCTCTGAGCTCCAGGGATCCACAGCTCAGTGTGTGAACAAACAGTGGATTCACTGAATTAGCCATTCCGTTTTGTTGTTGTTGTTGTTTTCTGGACACAAGAAGTGAAACGTCAAGGTCCACTTCAAATGGTTTTTACAGCGCCCTAAGATAAAGCTGCCTGGCTGTGCCCGCTGGTACTGGTTTAATAAGAAAGCAGACGCTAGAAAGGGCTGTAGAGGTACACTAGCGTTAGGGTTGAAATAGTTCAAATTATGTCAAAACAATAAGAAACACACAAAAAAACACTTTAAAATTTTAAATTGTGTTTTTCCATATGTTTTGAAGTACATCATCCAATACCTTTGTTTAATGTTTTCCCCACTGCAAGTATGTGGCTTATCACATAGAGCTCTTTTGCACGCTAAGTAAAAATTGAGAACCTGCCAATAAATAAATAGCTCATTGCAGATGTTTTTGCCAAAGTTAAATATTTGGGATTTATTTCAAACCTAAAAGCATGATCTTGATTTGTCGATTACTACCCTATCTTTCACCAGCTACAATCTCTGTTACATGTATGTGGGTAAATAAATAAATAAGGAAATAAATAAATAAATGAGACTTTGATTTTGCATTTTATTCAGATAGTACACCAAGAAGCCCCTTGCTCCGTGGGTGGGTACGTGGTGATTTCAGGGTGGTGCTTTGCTTGGAATTAAAGATGGAAGCAAGGGGTACATTGATCAGGGGTACACAATCACAGCTGGCTCTTCAGAAACGAGAGAGAGCGAGCCAGGATTTGTAGCATTTGCTGATCTCTGTGGTGAATACTTCCGTCATGGCCGATTTCAAGCTACCAACATGATATTTCTGAACATGGAGTTGGGAAGAAATGTTCGCCATCGAGTTTTGTGAGCTGGCCCGAGCCAGCTCCGGCACACCACTGGCCAGAACCAGTAAGAAAGTCTTACTTGACTGGTTAAAAATCTGTAGTGGGCACCTTCAATGGAGAGAGCACCCTCTTAGCAGCACCTGGACCCAGGGTGGGGACACTGTAGGACACAGTGGTGAGTGGGGCATCTTAGCTATTTGATGAGCCCTATGCTTAGTTCTGGCTGGATATCTGCATGAAACAGCCCAGAGAACAACCCAGGCCTATCAAGAGGGCCTGGCCCCTGCAGTAGCCTAGGACCTCCCTAAAAACTGGACGTGCCCAGAGGCCAAACAAGACATTAAGCTGGCATCCCCCAAAGAGACTGGACTGGGGGCAAAGAACCCACATTGTGATCATCTAAGTGTGGAAACTGCTGCAGAAATAGCCTTGGAATCCCGTACCTCAGACAGACTGGGGGAGCTGATGTTTCTATCAGCAGCCTGGGGTCCGAGGGCTGAGCCTCTGACTGCTCCTGACTGTCCAGCGGAGGGAAGGCCAATGCCGGACACTGCGGTGCCCTGAGGAGCAATTATTTTCAGGGTGTACAAGATCTAAGCATGACTCAATGTGTTCATGTCCAGGGCCTGAGTTTCCGGAGGTTTGTAGGGAGCCTTGTGCTCTGGAGCATTGACAAAAGTAATAATATCATTATCTAATCAGCATCAATATCTAATTTTTACTTAGTGGTTGCTGTGTTCAGGCACCGGCTGAGCATTTGCGGTGAATAATCTCATTTGTACCTCTCAATTTCCCAGTGAGTGCACCGTCACTTGCCTGGTGGGGCCTGAGCCTTTGTGCCATGCTAGGGCGAGGGTGAGGAGTGGGTGTCCCAGGAGCAATAAATCTTTGAGAAACGGCCACAGGGACTTGCATGCAGGGCTGCAAGGGCCTGTACCAGTTCCAACGTCATGGCCAGTTCTGCTTGACCTGGTCTTCCATAAAAGATGCCTCTGATGATGAACTCTGGATATTTTACAGATCCCTACCAAGTTTTCTGAAGAAGATGGCTGGCCATTGTGCCAGTGGGGATACCTCCTGAGCGGAGGTAGGGGAGGGCCTGGGAGGATATGGTTTTGCCCTTTCCAGATTACAATTTAGGGGCTTAGATATGACCTGCTGTGTGCAGAAGCTTTGGCCCTTCCCGTAGACCCCTGTTCCTCCCACGGGTTCCCCTTTCCTGGCACTGGCTGGACTCCTGGAGCCAGCTCCTGGGGAGAAGGCAGGGTCTGTTTGGCTTTTGCAGGAGGTTGAGCCATGCTTCCTCCACTAGATGGCAGCAAATGCCCAGCATGTTTCTTTCCTGATGGCCATACAGCTTTTGTGTGGCAGCCTGGCCTTCAAAGAGCCACAGGGTAGGGAGAGCTGAGGAAGGAAGTGGTGAGTTGTCCAAACCCTGGATGGGTGCTAGAAGGCTCATTCTCCTCAGAGATTGCTCTCACTGTGCGAGGACCCAGGATACCCCCAAGAGGCAGAGCTGCTGGTCTGAGCTCTGTCCTGCTGGGGCCATGCCCAAACAGCCCCATAGGCACCTGTCGCCAGTCCCCTTCTCCTCTGAGTCTTCTCTTCTCCGGGTAGATCAGCCCCTACTCAGTTCAATCAGCAGACATGTCCTGGGGGCCAGTGCGGTACCTCCGTGTGAAAACTGGCCCTTAGCCTCAAGAGCACAGACACTACTGGGAGAATTAGACAAGTGTTCATGGGATGATCATACCAAGGACATACCTCTGCTCTGAGAGTGTGAATGGAGGAAGGCTCCCAGGACGCCTTCACCAGTAAGAGGGGACATCCGAGATGAGCTTGGTAGGACTGCAGTGGGGAGGTGGTTTGGGAGGGTGTCCAAAGTGGAGGAGATAGCTCAGGCAGCACCATGGAATGGAAGGAGTGTGGAAAGGGAAGGAAGTGCAAGCTACCCAAGTGATGGGGTGCGGAGCATAGACCGCGGACCGGCAGCAGCTGAGTCTTAGCCAGGGACTGCTTTTTGGAGAGCCTGGAAAGCCAGATGAGGAGTTATAGCACGTTTAGGTGATAGGGAACCACGGATGGTGTTTGGGCAGTGGGGGAAAATCAACCAGACGGAGTACGCAGGGTAGAATCAACGAGAAAGAGATCAGACCATCGGTCCTTCTGGGGAAGGGGCGGTGAGTGAGGAGGGAGGCAGGGGCAATGCACTGTGATTAGGATGCTTGTGCCCTATGACTGGCCACTGGGGAGGAGTCTAGGGGGGCCTTAGGATGTCTGGTCAGGGTGACAAGATAGAGGGCAAGACAGTTGCCAAGTTTGTGAGAATAAGGACAAGGTCTGCTTTCTTTTCTTTCTTTCTTTCTTTCTTTCTTTCTTTCTTTCTTTCTTTCTTTCTTTCTTTCTTTCTTTCTTCCATTTATTTTCATGTCTAAGGGAAAAGATAACTTAAAACTTAATTCAGTTTTGAATATTTTGAAGCTTTAATGTATCAGGTTCACATGACAATGTCCAACCAGGCCTGGAACTTGAGGACAAGGCATGGGCAGGAGCCCTCAGCACAAGGGTGACACTTGAACCCCCAGCAGCAGATGAAATCATGAGGGAGCAGGCATAGCCAGATCTAGAAGGGGGCAGAGGACTCACCCCAGGGACACACTCTGGGAGAATAAGGACGAGGAGTGAGACAGTTTCGAGCAGGGTGTGAGGACACAGGTGACGGTAAACACCACACCGTGCGTAATGGGCAGAGAGCAGGTTTCACAAGAACTTCACAGGCAACATGGAGCGATACATGGTCTCACCTCTTCATCTTTGCACTAAGGAGTGTGCAAGGAACAGGCGTGGTTGTATTCCAACTCCCCACTCCTCTCCCTTTTGATTGAGTCAGCATGGGAGCTTGTCATATAAACAAGCCAGGCTCAGGAGGCAGCCGTTCCGGGAGCTGTCTTGGAATGTCAGCTACCATCGCCCAGTGAAGTTGAAAGCCTCTACAGCTTCTCTTGCTCAAGGAGGGGGAGCCACTGGTCCCAGATAGCTTGTTGCCTGGCAACCCCAATAGAACCTCCAGGGTCATTCAGTGGGCAATCCTGTCTCTCGCTGCACAAGGAGTAATCAAAGAGGCGGTGAGAGAGCAAGTGCTCACATTTATTGAGCACTTACTCTGGGCTCGGTAGCCACTTCACCGGAATTATCTCCTTTCATCTTTACAACGGCTCTGTTAAAGATAAATTACGTTCAATCTTCATTATTCTGATGAGAAAACTGAGGCATGTAGTGGAAACAGGCTTGTCCCAGGCCACAGAGCCAATAAATGGTCCCGACAAGACTGGAACCGCAGTCACCTAGCTTCAGAGCTCAGGCTCTCAAGCACTGCACCACACTGCCCCAGGGCTAAAAGGGATGGCCTGATTGAAGTTGGAGGGAGGGTACCAGTTTTCCCGGTAATCTCTGCAAACCTTCACCATCCACCCCTTCTCTGGAGATGATGCACCTCTTCAGAGTTCCGACCGCGTGGGGAGACATCTGCTGCCAGTGGAGATGCTACTCTCTGCCTCCAAATTTAACATCTTCCAGGCTGTCAACCTACTCAATTCCCTAATATTTTGACGTTGTTTCTATCCTTTTACCATCCCCCCCCTTCTCCAGGCAAACTCTGGTTCATCTTTCTCCTCTAGCACCTGGTGCCCAGAGGGCTGAAGGGGCTACCCCTCCTTTCAGACCATACACATCTACTGATGTAGACTTCAAGCATGCTAATCTGACAGCAGTGATGCCAAGGGGTATCATGGGGGTGCTGATTTAGTTTTCCTTAATCTCCATCAGTCCCCCCACCCAGGCCACCCTGAACAGGCACACAGTGTAACTAAAACCTTGTGTCTGCTGTGCCCCTTGCAGCCCCAGGTCCCCTCCCTTCTGGGCATGCTCTGGGCTCTTTCTATATTTTAAAACCACTTCTGGAGCCAAATCACACTAATGGCTCCTACTCTGCTTTTGTCCAACTTTATTGAAGTATAAATGACAGATACAAATTTTATTTGCCATCTGTTTATTTTTACTTGTGTTTCCTTTGCTTTTGGTGTCATTGCCAAGGCCAATGTCAAAGCTTTGCCCCTATGTTTTCTTGTAAGAGTTTTATGGTTTCCAGTCTTATGTTTAAGTCCTTAATCTGCCTTGAGTTACTTGTTTGTATATGGTGTGCAATAAGGTTCTAACATCGTTCTTTTGCATGTGGACAGTCAGTTTTCCCCAAACAATTTATGGAAGTGACTACATTCTCTCCATTGTGTATTCTTGGTGCCCTTGTCAGAGCAATTGACTGTAAATGTATAGGTTTATTTCTGGACTCTAGGTTCTCTTCTGTTGGCCCATGTGGCTGTTTTTATGTCAGTACCATACTGTTTTAATTACTATAAATTTGTAATATAATTTGAAATTGAGAAGTGTTATGCCTCCAACTTTGTTCTTCTTTCTCAAGATTGCTTTGGCTATTTGGAGTCTCTTGTGGTTTCATACACGTTTTAAGATTATTCTTTATGTTTCTGTGAAAACAAGGCCATTGGAATTTTGATAGGGATTTCATTGAATCCGTAGATTGCATTGGGTGGTATGGACCTTTTCACAATATTAATTCTTCCAATCTGAGAACACAGGGTATTTTTTTATCTAGTTATGTTTTCTTCTACTTATTTCATCAATGTCTAATACTTTTTCAGTGTACATTCTCTCATTTCCTTGGTTAGACTTATTCCTAAGTATTTCTTAATATTATAAATGGAATTTTCTTAATTTCTTTTTTGGGTAGTTTGTCATTAGTGGACAGGAACACAACAGATTTTTCTTTGTTAACTTTGTATCCTGCAACTTTACTGAATTCATTTGTTAGTTCTAACAGTTTCTTGGTGAAGTATTTAGGATTTTCTATATGTAAGATCATGTCATCTGCAAAGAGAGGCAATTTAACTTCTTCCTTTCTGACTTGGATGACTTTTATTTATTTATTAGAATTTTT
>VMDR010022238.1:0-16322 GCA_007922815.1 Macrotus californicus
TGGAAATACTGTACCAGTTAACTTGGGGTTTTACCTGAGTCCTAACAGAACAGACCGGAAGTACACGACATTTTTTAGAGAAATAAAAAGCCATGCTTTGCTAGAACTGACCAATCTTGAGTGATCAACTTAGTGAACTGAATGTACACTTTGTAGGATACAACTAGATCAGCCTGCAGGCCCCAGACCTTACAGCTGACAATTTCCTGGAGCCTGATGGCTATAACCAGTGAAATTCTCAGTGTAAGGGCTTGTCACAGAGGGTGAGTTATTTTATTATCTAAATTGTAAACAGTGCTGTATGTCTCTCAAAATGTAAAATGATACAACCACTTTGGAAAGCTGGTAGTTTGTAATAAATGTAAATATATGCCTTACAACCCAGCAATTCTGCTTTTGAGTAACTTCCCAAAAGAAATTAAAACATTTGTCCATGAAAAGAACCGTATGAAAATATTCATAGTAGCTTTATTCATAATAGCCTGAAAAGATCTGCAAACAGTCTAAATGTCCATCAATAGGGGAATGGACAAACAATTATGGTATATCCAGACAATAATACATTACTTAGCAATAACAAGAACTATTACATGCAACAACATAGATGAATCCTAAAAACATGCTGAGCGAAATAGCCAGACCCCCCCCAAAAATTATATTATGTAGTTCCATTTATATGAAGTCCAACAATAGGCAAATCTAATTTGAAGTAATAGAAGTCGAAATTGTGGTTATCTCTGGAGGCAAAATTAATTATTCTTCCCAGGAAGTTTTCTGGTTTAGAAAATTACATGTTACAGATCCCTCAGTTTGAGTAATTTTTATTGATAAACTAGTTTCTCTCCACCCTCCCTAAATATATATTGAACATTTACAGAATATCTGTTCAATTAAAAGGACACCAAATGCTCAATCCAGTCCTGGGAGTAACTGCTAGTCTTGCCCAAAACAAGGGACATGGAGGGGAAAAAAGGACCACACCATTGAAGGGGTGCGGTAGAGAGGGCGACTTGAATACAGAAATGTGTTTTCAGCTTCAGCTACTAGGGGGCAGAACTGCAGCAGCTGTAATGGTGGGATGTTTGCAGAGATGGAGAACTTGGAGGCAGAATTAGGCATCTAGCCAGTAAAAACGCAAGAAAAGGTATAGGCCTAAAAAGGCACAGGAAGCATGGGCTCAGCAGAGCGGGTAGGCAGGAAGGAGGGTGTGGACAACCAAGGACGACACAATGCTGAGGTGGCAGCAAGCTTCTGAAAACTGCTGAGACGCAAGCTGAGAAAGGCCCAACCGACCTGCAGAACGTGGCATCGCCTCTGAGGAGGGTGCCCAAGGTGTCAGCGAGAACCTGAAAGCCTGGACACTTAAACATCTATTGAGAGTGAGGGGATGGGTCTAACTAGGGAAGAACAGTTTTCTGAGGGAACCTCCCAGGAAAGTTGGAAGTGATCCAGAAGCAAGCACGGACAGAAAGTGGGGGTGGCCTGTAAGAGGTATGATTTTTCAGGGACATGGTAAAAAAATTCTCCTTGGTCAGTAAATTGGTGATTAAAATTTCCGCTTGCTTTTCCCTGGTCTTAAAGCTTTGATCCCAGGGAAAATGCAATGCCCAAGAAAAATGGAATACTCAGAGTACCTCCGTCATTTATACTATGGTGCAAGTGAGTGACTTATTAAACAAACGTTAATTGAGCATCTGCTTTGTGGAGCTAGAGTTTGCATTCTAGTCAGGCTGAACCAGCAGTACACAAGTAAGATACATAAGAAAAAAATATATAAGTAAAATGGTGAGATAGTGAAGAGGCAATGGAGAAAATGAATCAGATACCAAGAAAGGGAAAGACTGGGCAGGTTGGAAGAATCATCAGATACTCAGGAAAATTTCTCTAAGAGTGATATTTGAGTCAAGGTCTAAATGCTGAGGAGTCTTCACTGTAAAGATCTGTGGGAAGGACCGTCAGGCAGAGGGGACAGCAGTACAAGTGCTCAGAGTTATGTTATTTAAAGCTCTAAAATAAGGGGTTGGATTTTCTCTACTTGCAATTAAAGTCATTACAGAGTTTTAAACAGCAGAGTGATCTGACTTCATTTACATTTTTTTAAAAATCCTTATCTGAAGTTATGTTTATTGATTTTGGAGAGAGAGGGATAGAAAAACATCAATGTGAGAACCATTGATCAGTTGTCTCCTGTATACGCTCAGACTGGGGATGGAACCTGCAACCTATTGCTGTACAGACAAAGCTCCAGCCAACTGAGCCACCTGGTCAGGGCTTCAAGTACATTTTTAATAATGCTCAGTGGAGCAGCAAGGCAGGCAAGAATGGAAGCAAAGGGGCCAATTAGGGAGCAATTTAATAGTTTCCATGAGAAACAATGGGGAATGGACTAAAGAAGTAGCCAAGGGATGGTGAGAAGTAAAGAGATTTCAACTTCATTTTATAGGTAGGTGAGGGAGGAAAGGGGAAGCACAAATGATTTCTGGGTGTTCTAGCTCAAACAACTGTGTGGATGAAGGTGCCATTAAATGAAATGAGGAAGACTTCAGAACCAGCTGGTCATTTAGGGTAGTAGGTTCAAGAGTTCTACTTTGGGTATATTAAGTTTTAGGTGCCTATGAGATATCCAAAGGAGATGTCAAGTAGGCAGCTCTGGATGAAGGTCAGGGGTGAAACTGTAAGTCCATCAGCATAAAGATAATATTTAAAGCCAGCTGTCTAAATGAGATCACCTAGGGACAAGGTTCAGACCTGGCAGAAAAGAGCCCAGCCAGAGTTCCAAGTACAAGACCTTGAGGAGTAAGGCAGGTGAGACCTTTTCATCTCCACCCAAGGAGATGAAAAGTACAAATCCGAGAGGTAGGACAGCCTAACATCGTGGAAATGAAAAATTGAGTGTACTTCAAGCTAAGAGGGTGTGCCACTGTGTCTGAGGCTATTGAGCTGTTTGAGCAAGATGAGGAGACATGACGATGACCTTGACAAGGGTAGTTTCAAGCAGTGAGGAAGGTGAAAAACACTGGAATCCTGGCTTTAATAATGAGGAAAATTTCTGTGAAAACAGATCATCCAGAAGACAGGCATACCCAGATATGTTAGAAAAGGTCCATTGGGGGCACTAAAGACAAATCGCAGATAGAAGAGCTTCCCAACCTAGCTGAATGTCAGAATCACTGAGAAACTTAGAAACCAAAACAAAAAAATAAGTTCCCAGGTCCCTTCCCAGACGTACTGAATTAGCAGAAATGGGAACTGGAGTATACATATACAACAGTCCTTCCTTATCCAAGGGGGAATCCATTCCAAGACCCCCAGTGGGTGCCTGAAACCACAGATAGTACTCACCCCTATATTTACTATATGTTTTTCCTATATATGTGTACCTATTGTAAAGTTTAATTTATAAATTAGGCATAGTAAGAGATAAACAATAATAATAATAAAATAAAACCATTATAACAATACACTGTAATAAAAGTTATATGAATGTGATCTCTCTCTCAAAATATCTTACTGCACTATATTCACCCTTCTTCTTATGAGGCTGTGAGGTGACACAATGCCAACATAAGGAACTAGAGTGAGGTGAATAACAGGTCTTGTGACATAGCATTAAGCTACTATTGACTTTCTGACAATATATAAGAAGGGTCATATGCTTCGGGTGCTCCTAGATCATCGAGCCCTGACAATGTTGGTGATTGGATGTCAGGATCAGAAGAGGTTGATAGCTGGGGATCCTCAATAGTTGAAGTTTTTTTGTTTTCTTTTTTGTCATAAGTTTTTGGAAAAACATTGTAATAAGAAGTTGTTGTTTCTTTTTAACTCATCAAGGTGTTGCTGCAAAGGAGGTAATCCTTTGGTGATCATCTGGGTGACTTTAATGGGACATTACATCAAGGATCGTATTCCATAATTTTTGCAAAATAAGGGTTACTTGGACACTGTGACAGTTGATCTGATAATGCAGAGGGCTGCTAAGAGACTAAGGGGGCAGGAATACCCTGGACAAAGGAATGATTCATGTCCCAGGTGGGATGGAGTGGGAGGGCAGGAGATTTCATCATGCTACTCAGAACGGCACACAATTTAAAACTTATGAATTATTTCTGGAATTTTCCATTTAATACTTTTGTACCACAGTTGACCATGGGTAACTAAAACCACAGAAAGCAAAACTGTGGATAAAGTTGTTATTTTTATTGTCATTAGCTTTGAATTTAATTTTTACTAATGGCACTCACATATTTTTAAAAGCTCCTTGAGATATCCTGATTTAGGCGATTAGAGTAGAAGAGCTGGAGATGAACATTCCCACCAAAACAGAATCAATACCTTTCTCCTGGTTAAAAAAAAAAATTCATAGGTAGAACATTCAAATTTTAAGTTCCCTTCCTTAAATTTTTTCTTTACAGGAAAAATTAGAGTTTGCCACCACTTTTCTGATGAACTTTAGAACACAAAATGAATTTGTTCTGAAAAACCCAGAAACAGGTAACCATACTTAGACATCCTGCTCTTTTTCATGGGTATGTGTGCTCATGACTGAGATTTGATCCTGTGTACACAGAATTAGAGGAGATTTTTGCCACTGAAATTGTGTGTGTGTGTGTACGTGTGTTGTAGTAATTTTGATGGTATTATGCAAATTGCATGTAACTTTTAGGTACTCTTCTGCTATCAGAACAGGTTTGAGGATGTTGAAATGAGCTCTGAAAGCTTCATGCTCTCCCTCTACCTGCTCTCTCTCCCCCCTCTTTTCCTCCCTTCCTCCTCCTCTTTTATTAAATTTTTACTTATTGATTTGGACAGAGAGAGAGAGGCATCGATTTGCTCTTGCACTTATTTATGCATTCATTGATTGCTTCTTGTATGTGCCCTGACTGGGGATGAACTGTAACCGCATTTTGGATGACCAACTGAGCTCCTCCTCTTAATACCTATCCCCTCTTCTCTGCCTCCCTCCCTCCCTCTCTCTCCTTCTCTTTTTCTTCCTCCCTCCCATTTTCTCTTCCTACCCCCACCATCTCTTTCTATCCCTGCTCAGGTAAGCAATTTCCTCCAGGGGAGGCCTAAAAGCTAAATCTCTGTACCTCTTAAGTTCAGCTAGCTGGAAGAAAATCTCAAAGTGGGAATAATTTGATCTGTCTGGAAGAAGCAGGAAAAACAAAATTTTAAATATTAGCTTCCCTTAAAGAGGCCTTATAATACCGTCTTACATGTATAATCACTTTACAGTTCACAATGCATCATTATGTCTATTACTTTATTTGATCTTTATATCAGTCCTGGGAGAAACTATGCTCTTATCAACTTCCCACCATTGAAAAGAAAAAAAAAAGTAGATGAATAAATGGAGCCTTGGAAGGGTTAAGACAATGCCCAGGGTCCTTCAGGTTGAAAAGTACAAAGTTCTCAGAGACTGGTTCACAATAACAGAGTAAAAGAAAATGAATAAACTCAGCAACAAAAAGGAACAAACTATTGATACCTGCAACAATTTGGATGACTCTCCAGGGAATTAAGCTGAGTGAAAAAAAAGCTAACCCCAAAAGCTTAAATACTCCATGATTTTATTTACTGGTGTATAAAATTTTTGAAATGACAAAATTTTAGAAACACAATAGTGATGGCCAGGAGTTAGGTATGGTGGAAGGAGGTGGGACAGGAGGGAAGTGGGTGTGGTTATAGTAGAGCAACCCAAAGGATCTTTGTGGTAATGGAACTGTTCAGGATCTCCATTGCGATGGTGGGTGGATGTATCCATACCGAATAATAAAGTGCGTAGCTCTAAATACACACACATGAGTACAAGCAGAACTGAAGAAATCTGAATAATGGATTATATCTATGTCAACACCCTGGCTGTGATATTGTACTATAGTTTTACACAATAATACCATTGGAAGAAACCAGGTAAAGGGAACACTGGATTTCTCTGCTTAATTTCTTACAACTGCATATGAATCTGTAATTATCTCAATCAAAATTTCAATTAAAAAAGTGAATGAGTCAGGATGTGCCTCTGGTCCCTGGTTCTTGCCTGTACATTATTTACCTTCCCAGAATATAATGGGAAGAAATTGTTCTTAAAATTGCCAGTTTGACTCAATATCCTGTGGGTGAGTTGGAGATGAAGGTGTATCCAAATTTGACCCTGGAAGGTATTATTAAATCAGGCCAAAAAATAGATTCTCCAGAATAATTAAACTCCCAGAATGTTTCATACATTAGGAACCAGAAGAGCCTAAAATTATACCAAGCATTGCGACATTGTTCTTTTTCTGAGCCAGGTATTTCAACACATATATTCTGAGTTTTCCCTGACTTTTGGGGCTCAGCTCCTGATGAGGGGCAGTGTTTAAGACTGGGAAAGGAGGGAAGAGTAACAGAGACTTTGTCTCTGGGGCGGAGCAATTAGGGTCGATTGTGGGAATGGCAAAGTTCTCTAAGTAATTATTTGTGTGATAGAACCAGAAGCTGAAGGCTTCTGACCAAAAAAGCTTTTCCAAATCTCAGTTTTTTAAAAAAATAATAAAACAATATATTCATTTTTATTTTAAAAAATATTTTATTTATTGAGAGAAGGGAAGGGAGGGAGAAAGAGAGGGAGAGAAACATCGATGTGTGGTTTCTTCTCGCACTCCCCCAAATGGGAACCTGGCCAGCAACTGAGGCATGTGCCCTGACTGGGAATAGAACCAGCGACACTTTGGTTCACAGGCCGGCACTCAATCCACTGAGCCACACCAGCCAGGGCAATAATATGCTCATTTTTAAAGAAAATCGATTTATTGATGAAAGAACATCTATTTGTTATTCCACTTATTTATACATTCATTGGTTGATTCTTGTATATGCCCTGATTGGAGACTGAACCCATAACCTTGAGGTATCGGGATGATGCTATAACCATCTGGGCAAGCTGGCCAGGGCTTACCTCAATTTCTATTTGCCCTTTTCCTTCTTCCGTCCTCCTGTCTCTTATCTGTAGTTGCTTCTTTCTCTGCCTTCCCCACCCTACCTTCCATTCAGTCTCTTTCTCTTGCTTTTTATTTTGCTTCTTTTTGCTACATTGTTCTACTATGACCACATTTTAATTAATATCCAATTTTAAAGTATTAACAAAAAAAATAGCAAGACAGTTGATAAAGCCTAGTACGGCTGTTGCTGTAAGGTCAGGGCTGCAATTCTAGTCCAGACCAGTCTCCACCTTGAAAGAGCTTGCTGATGCAGGAGTACTTCCTGGGGGTAAAAAGAAAGAAAAAAACCCTGAGTTACAGTCTGGGCTCATCACTAACTTACCATTTGACCTCAAGCAGTTTGTTTCCTCACCTGTGAAACAAAAGGAAAGGACTCAAAATTCCCTTTCTAAAGTCATTTTCAGTTTTGTCTCAATCTAGAGAAACAGGTCGTTCTAGCCAGGTGTAGTGGAATGCTGGGAAAAGACAGGCTGATCTCCGTGCAGGATAAGGAGTTGGGATACTTCATTTGGCGTCTTTCCTGGAGGCTGGGTATTCTAATGGGCCAGGAAGTTATCATCAAACCAAGTGCCATCAACCCGAGGCTGCGGTGCAGGCCAATAATGTAATTATACTCAGCCCTTAATAGCGGCAAGACCTGTGGTTGTTGACCCACAGAGAAGGGGAGGTGAACAGGGGAGGGGAAGGATCTGACCTGTGCAGAATGACTGTCAAACTAGGAAGGCAGGTGACTTCATTTCATGCGTCCAGGCCGGGGTTTGCATGGGGTGACTTAAACAGTGGCAGGGAGAAGGCTCTCATTAGGGACTGAGTGAAAAACAGAAAATGTAAATAGAGTGGAAAACATTGAAGAAAGAGAAGTTGCTCTTCCCAAAGCTAATTCCCATGGCAGTAATAACACCCTACCGCTGGGCCCCAGCAGACTAGGGTCAACGTGGAGGAGTTTATATCTGGGGAGGGATATACAAATGTTTATTGTGCTCTTAGTACTGGCCAGGCACTTTCATGGGTGTTATCTCCTTTAGTCTTCACAGCAATTCTACAAACTATTAATATCTCCGTTTTATACCTGAGGAAACTGAGGCTCAGGAGGGTTAAGTCACAAAGTAGCACCTTGAGCAGAACCAGCATTAAAGCTAAGTTTGAGGCCTAAACCTGTGCTTTGTAGGTTCTTCTTAGCAGCTCCTGAGCCACCACCTACTCTGAAGTCTCTAGTCTCACCTGGCCACTGACCCTACACTAATTATAGCTCTAAGAATGCTGTATTCTGGCAGTGGGCAGGGAGCTGCGGCTCTGAATTTGAGTCAGAAAATCCTGGATTGGAATCCTGGCTCTGCTAACTTTGTGCCTATGGGCAAGATGCAAAACCTTACACCTCGATATTTATTTCTTTAAAGTGGTGAAGTCCTAGAGTTGTTGTGAGGGTTATATGTAAATGAAAATCAGAAGCTCAATGCTCAGCATATGAGCACTCAATAAACCATAGCCCTCACTTACATTAGCGTGAGCCCAGCGTGGCTATCTTGGCTGCACATTGGAATCACCTGAGGAGCCTAGCAACACTGAGGCCTGAGCTGGCTCCAGGCCTAGTATCGTGGGTTAGCAGGTCTGTGGTGCAGTCTGGGATCGAATTCTTACAAACTCTCCTGGTGATTCTAATGTGGTTTTCAAGATTCAAGCACCTGGAGGATGCCATCCCCAGATTCTACATGTGAAATCTGAAATCTTTCAGAACTTCCAAGCTTTCCAAATTCCTTGATGAAAATAACATTTTAATTAAATACCTGTAATGTACTGGACATTTTGCTAACTGCTATCAAGGTAGCATATCTTATTTAATCCTCACAGCAACTCTATGATTATTTTTCATTTTACAGGTGAGATATCTGAGGCTCAGAGATTAAGTGACTTGTTCCAGGTCCCACAGTTGCGAAACGGACACAACCAGTTAGGGCTCCCAAGTGCACCTTTTGATCAAGACCCTAGAAGGCCTCTCTTCCTTCTAAAGCAACTCTTTCCTATCTTACCGAAACCTTCAGACCTTGGCCTCTTTTTTTCCTCCCAGTCTCTCAGCCATCACCCTTCCCTCCTTCCCACTCCATCCACACCAAGGGTAGGGCCTGAGAATCTGATAGGTGGCATCAGGTGGGCATCCAACATCTATTCTGGTACTCAGCCGAAAGGCCACCTTTACCCTAAGACCTAATATATTTTAAACAGTCCAATCAGGAAAGGAAACACTCCTACAAATTCTTTACACATCACTATACAAAACTCCTGCCTTCCACAAAGCTTTTTCCTCAGTGGCCCCATTCAGGGAGACCTACACAATGGCTTTCTGTCTCGAACTCTGTACAAAAAAGCATCACGAGTTTACTCTATCACTCCCTGTACTATTTGCAGTTTCAGAGAGATTGATGGGGCATGTGAAGTTAATTACAAAGAATTCAGTTGCTATTAGATGGAACTCTAGAACGAATAAAAATCCCTTTCAGTGGGGAAAAAGAGAGCTCAGCGAGAAGCCACTGAGCTGTACCACGTGTACTAGTCAGGGTCCTTCCCTTCGCTTAGTTTCCCTGTTAACTCAGAAGCACTATGGAGTTTAGAGACAGGCTGACACAGTCAAGAGAAGTGTTTTAGCAAGGTCACTGCAGGGAGGTGGAGAATGAAGTTAAGGGGGCAACTGTGGCCAGTGAGACTGGGTGAGAGGCTTTTGGAATAATTGAGATGAGCAGAGAGGAAGGCAAGAGGAAGCAGAGGGGGAGAGGAAGCACTGGGCATGAAATTTTTAAAAACCAAGAATACACTGAATGTGAGGGGTGACAGGAAAGAGGAAAAGTCCAGCATGATGCAGGATTCTAACTAGCATGGCCCAGAAGGGTGTTTAGAAAGATGAGTAGGTTCACAGATAGAGATTATAATGAGTTTAGTTTGGAATGTGTGGATTTCCTTTCATGTACTTGGAACAGTGGAATGGAGATGCCAGCCAACACTGTTTTGATCAAACATGATAGATACTGTGGTAAGTACTTTACAAACCTTATGTGTCAACTCTTTTGGAGAGCTGCTCTTATTTTCAGATGAGATAAACAATTAATCAATAAGCAAAATAAATTGCCTCAGGCGGGTAATAGAATTAGGATTGAAGCCCAGCCTCTGAACTAGAGGATACAGCACTGGAATTGGGAGGAGAGGTAGGTCCGTACCGAATTCCTGAGACTTGGGAGTCATCAATAAGTGTGGCTGGAGTCATGGCAGTGGACAGGAGAAAGAGGGTGGAAAGAAGGTGTTCAGAGGGTGAGAAATCTGCAAAGGGCATGGAGAAGACCTGACCAAAGAGGGGGGAGGAGGACCAGGATAGAGCGTCCCCTTAGAAACCAAGCAGAAGAGGCAGTGATGCATCATGTAGAGAGAGGGACAAAACAGCAGCCATGGGATTTAGCACCTTCTCACCGGTGACCTTTCCCGGAGTAAGTTTCAGGGACGTGTGGGGGCCTAAAGCTAGAAGCTGGTGTGAAACAGGAACTGGGAAAGGAGGATAAGGAAGGTACTATTTTTTTTTAAGATCCGAAAAGAACAAAGGTTTTAGCAAGAGGAGAGTCCAAGAAAAGGTTTCCTAATGGAGAAGGAAGGTTTGAAAATACAATTACATATATATACACATATATATAATTTTTAATCATCTAATCTGTTGTATTATGAAGTCTTTCAAGCATACTGAAAAGTGTAATGATGTAATGAACGTCAGTGCGTACGCTACCCACCTTTGTCAAGTCTCAGTGTTTTTCCACACTTTATACATACATGCACACATTTCATGTTAATAAAATAACCACCTCATGCTTGAGTTTTCAGATGGTGATTATTTCCTGCCTTTCAGAGTCTGTTGAGAGAAGGGTCTGTTTATTTTTACTCTGTAAGTGCACTGGCCCTTTGCCTTGCATGATGCCCGTGGTACAAGCCTGCTTGGACAAGGTGCAGAGGACTGGACAACGTGCAGCAGAGCTGGGCTGTACCCACATGCAAAACGAGGATTAACTTGAAAATTTTGTTTTAATTATTCTTGTCAAGTTTTTAGAATCAAAATCACACTCACATTGCATTGATCAAAAGGTATAAACTTGGGGGAAAATTCAAACTGTAATTGAACAACAATAAAGTAATTTAAAAAAAAAAAGGTATAAACTTTACAAGATGAATAAATTCCAGAGACCTAATTTACAGCACAGTGGCTGTATTTAATAATAATGTACTTTATACATGAAATTTGCTGAGAGTAGATCTCAAGCGTTCCCACTACACACACATACCCAGGCACACGTACAATCGTAACCGTGTGAAGTGATGGATATGGTAATTAGCTTGACTGTAGTATTCTTTCACAATGTATATGTATATCAAAACATCACATGGTACACCTTAAATATATACAACTTTTGTGAATCATACCCCAATAAAGTTGAAAAAATAATCATTAAATAAGCAAAATTGTAAAACATGTCTCACCTTTAAAAAAAAACCCACATAGCCCTGACTGGTGTGGCTCAGTTGGTTGGGCATCATCCTGCAGAGTGAAAAGTCTTGGGTTCGATTCCCAGCCAGGACACATGCCTGGGTTGTGGGTGTGGTCCCCTAGAGGCAACCCATAACTGTTTCTCTCCCTTTCTCTCTCCCACCCTTTCCCTCTCTCTAAAAGTAAATACATAAATAAAATCTTTTTTAAAAAACCTTAAAGGGAATAAATAAAAAATAGTAATATAATGTAATACATATGAGGATTATGTAATGTAATGTAATATGGGGACTGTAGTTTTTTGAAAGTTTGGAAAAGTTTTTTAAAGTCTTTTGAGTCAAGTGACCATTTTTCCCCAAACAAAAATATCCTCATTGATTTTGTCCATGTTTAGTCACTGTAAAAGGGAAGTCTTTGACTCTCACTAGGAATAAACACTGTTAACAGTTACATATACATCCTCTCAGTCTTTTTTTAAATTGGATTATACATACATACATACCTTTTGTAACCTGCATTTTTCTCTTATCAATAGATTTTGGCCATCACTGTCTCAATATACTGAAAATTACTCTTTCTATGCCTCATCAAATACAGATAGTTTCTAAATTTTTCACTCTTAAAAACAGTGTGTGATGGCCCTGGCTAGTGTGGCTCAGTGGACTGAGCACCAAGCTGCAAAGCAAAGGGTTGCCGGTTTGAGTCCCGGGCACATGCCTGGGTTGCAGGCCAGGTCCCCAGTAGGAGGCACACAAGCGGCAATCACACATTGATGTTTCTCTCCTTCTCTTTCTCCCTCCCTTCCTCTCTCTCTAAAAACAAATAAATAAAATCTTTAAAAGAAAACAGTATGTGGTGAACAATCTCTTCTACTTCTTTTTTTTCTTTGAGCATTCATATGCAAACACTTCCTTAGTAAAAATATCTAAAGTACAGTTGCTTTGTCAAATGGTAGGCACAGAAAATCCCGATATTTCTAAATGGTACTCCATAAAAAGTTCTACTTTACACTCCCAGCAACAGGGCGTGAAGTGGTGGCTTTGTCGTTGTTGTTCTATCGATCACTTGATAAGCACCTGTTTTTATTTTCTGCTGTGTACATCTTCATGGTTTCTCTCTTTGGCTACCAAAATAACATTCCTGTCATTAAAAAGTATTTGATTGCCCTGCCTGGTGTGGCTCAGTGGATTGAGTGCCAGCCTGCTAACCAAAGGGCACATCACTGAGCTGCAGGGCCAGGTCCCCAGTAGGGAGCGAGTGAGAGGCAACCACACATTGACGTTTCTCTCCCTCTCTTTCTCCCTCCCTTCCCCTCTCTCTAAAAATAAATAAATAAAATAATTTTTTTAAAAAGAAGATAGTATATAAAAAATAAAATAAAAAATGTTCTACCACTAGAAGCATTTAAGAACAGAGATCTTCCTCTAAGTGCTGACTTAACAGCATCTGATATATATCTTATATTTTTATTTTTGTTACTCAGAAAGCTGGCGTTTTGTGATCTGGATTGGCTTCTTGATGGCTGCCTGTTTATAAAATTGATTATAAGGAGAGTGAGGGTTTATTAAAAATTTAAAAAGAGCAAATCTAACAGTTCTTTGCTGCCTTCATTGTTTACACACAGGCAGAGGCAGCTGCCCCCTAAGAAGTCAGACCTTCTGGTCTCAGTGAGGGGTATTAGAGAAAAACAACCGATTAGAAGTAGCAGCTAGGGTCCCTCCCAGGCTGACTTTTCATCTTCTTAGCTGTGTGAACTTGAGGGATTCATTTAACCTGTCCAAATCTCATTTGTCTTGTCTGCAAAATGAAGATAGTACTTGTCTTACTTTTTTCCTTTTTAATAGACTTGAGTATGAAATGGAATAGTGCCTGTGAAATCCTCAAATACTGCATAGCTCTATTATATCCAAATGCAAGACAGTATTTTCACACATTCACTAGAGCCTAGTTTATAAGCTCTTTCTAAAATGTCGCTACTGACAACTGACAATCAAGGGTCATTGGTCTTGGTGCCAATTCAAGGTCAACAGGAATCCCCAGTTTGTAGCATGGTGAAGAAGGAAACAATTCAATGCAAAACAGCTTAGTGGTAATAGTCACAGCTTGGCTACAAAACAACTGAATTGTTACACAGCAGGACTTTGAGGCAGCCCTGGAGGCGGCCATGGGGACAGGTGGCCCCTGCTACATGCTGCTCTGCTCCAGTGAAACATCTCAGCCAGGAAACTGTCTTCAGTGGAAAGAGAAAGTGCAGTCTCAGAGCCAGAGGAGAGCTGACTTATATAGACAGAGGTCCCTGCCCCGCCCCATTTGTCCATCCTTATGCAAATGAAAACTCCAAATCCTCACAGTTTGACTGATCCAAAAAGCACTCTCCTGATAGCTCAAAATGGAGTCACTCTGATTGGTCAGTGAAGAGGATGATGGGGATACAGCTTAGCAGCTCTGATCAAATGGGGAGAACCTCAGTGCTGTTGGTTGAAATAGATTCCAGGAACTCCTTTGTAAGGGCTGGCTCAGATGGCAGGAGCACAGTGCAGACTTCTCCTGAAGTACAGCTTGCATGAGAGGACTCTGTGTAGCGGTGGCTGCTAAGCCCTGATGTTTCTTTTTGTTTTTGTTCATTTTTCAGTTGAGCCCAGTTAGCCTCTGGGAGCATTTTTTTTGGAGGGAACTTCTTTCTCAGGGTTTACACTACCTATAGTGTAAGCAATAGAAATGCTTCAACTCATTTGGATACTATGACATATACTGAGATCATAGTTTATTTATCTGCTGCCCTATCCAGTGCCTGGCAAAAGTAAGTGCTTAATAAATATTTGTTGAATGAAGGAAGGAAGGAATGAAGCTGGGAGGGTAGATGTGAGGCGGCTTCTGCCTTTGGAACTGTGTAAAAGTAGTGCAGAGTAGCTGTGTGAATGAAATATGATGATCACCTTAGGCTTTTGAAGCAGTATTTCCAGAGTGGGCAGAGCTGGCTGTGGCAGCCAGAGATGAAACAGGTTTCTTTCTGTTTTGTTCCAATGGAAGCAACCTCCCTCGTAATTTTTTACTAGACTAAGGAGATAGGAAACTACATAGGGGAGAGAGGTGGAATCAGCATTTTATCTGAAAATACTTTTAGCAAAACACTATCAATTAACAATATTTAACAACAATTAAAAATGGAACAAAGAGTAGGTAGTACCAACCTTACTACCCACATCTGGACTGCTTCCCTTCCTGTGGTCCTAGCCAGACAGGAATCCCTGGCTGCTCAAACCTGGTGCTTTTCCTTCTTACTGTGTTGGCTCAGCTACCAATAACCTTTTTTTTTTTCCCCCAACTGCCTGTCAAAGTCTTAACTTCTTTCAAAGATGTGAATGAATTAATTACTGGCTCAGCAAGCGTTCATTGTGTTCTTTGTGTGCCTGCAGTGTGTAAGGATAAACAGAGCTCATAGTCTAAATCTAGTAGGAGAAATACCTATAAAGACATAATATTAATGCTACCTGATAGGTTCTTTTATTATATAACAGCTTTATTGACTTTAATTTGTACCACAGAATTCATCCTTTTTCAGTACACAGTTCAGTGTTTTCTTCGTATATTCGAGTTGTAAAACCAACATCACTACCTAAATTTAGAACATTTCATTACTCCTGAAAGAAACTTTATGTTAGCAGAAATTCCCCAGTCCCCTGTACCTCTCAGGCCCCAACAACCACTAATTTACTTTCTGTCTCTATGGATTTGCCTATTCTGAACATTTCGTACAAATAAAATCATACAATATGTGGCCTTTTCTGACTGGCTTCTTTCATTTAGCATAATGTTTTCAAGTTCCACCCAAGTTGTATCTTGAATCAGTACTTCATTCCTTTTTACAGCTGAATAATATTACATGGTATGGATATAACACATTTCTTATAGTTAGACTTGTGATCCATTTTAAGTTAATTTTGTGCATAGTGTATGGAAGCGGTCCAACTTAACTCTTTTCCATATAGCTACTGACTATCTCAACACTTTTTTTTTAAGATTTTATTTATTTTTAGAGAGAGGGAAAGAGAGGGAGAGAAACATCAATGTGTGGTTGCCTCTCGCTTGCCCCCAACTGGGGACCTGGCCCACAGCCCAGGCATGTGCCCTGACTGGGAATTGAACTGGCAAACCTTTGGTTCACAGGCCCGTGCTCAATTCACTGAGCCACACCAGCCAGGGGTCAACACTCTTTTTGAAAAGACTATTCTTTCCCTATTGAATGGTCTCAACACCATTGTAGAAGATTATAGGGAACCAATCCGCTTGGCAAATGTAGCTCAGCTCTATCTGAAAGCAGACAGGTACATGTTGGCACACAGGAGCCAAAAGCACCGATCAGTTCTCCCATGGGGAATCAGGCCTGCATTGTACCTAAGCTGCTTTGAATCTTGCTTTTGCTAAAATGCCCTCACCTTGAATTGAGGCAGCAAAGGTTTACTATAGATCTATGCTAAACGTCCCAAGGCTGGAGTGTAACCAGTTCAACCACCTTTCCCCTTTGCATTTGCAAATGTCCTTCTCTTTGAAGTAATTAGCAACATCCTCTCCTTTGTTATCTGTAAAAGGTAACCACCTAAAGTGAACCTGTGCACTAAATGAGGACCATCCTCCATGTAATATGCCCAGAAAAGCAGTAAAAGCCTGTTGAGACGGGGTCAAGCCCCATTCTCTCCTCGCCCTCTCTCTCACTTAGAGAGCAGCCATGCCATCCCTTTTTCTCTACAGGACTTCTGTAGTCCCTGTAAATTCGCTCGTTGTTCATCGCAGCCACAGCACACAGGGAGTCTGCATCAGAAGATAATCTG
>VMDR010022239.1:0-16328 GCA_007922815.1 Macrotus californicus
CACAAGACACACAGACTGTCAACAAATAACTCAGAAACATAGTGTAAGAGAACAGGAACATAAGTGATGTTGTTAAAGTAAGCTTATTGGAATATCCAAATGATACCAGAATAAGTCTATTGGTTTTTCCTACATAAAATAGAGGAAAAAATAAGATAAAAATTGGTGGTATTAAATTTCTCCATTCTTTCGACTTAAGAGTGAACTGTAGCTTGAGAATTTTCTGAAGGTTTAATAAATAGTTATTTCCCTTTAAATGCAAAGTTCTTCCTCTACCAGCTTTTTGGTGAACTATCTGATACAGACTGTACTCAGTCTTGGCTTATGAACAAGGCGACCAAGTGTATGAGGGATGGAGTCTTTTATGTTTGAATGTGTGACGGCTGTTTATAATGTAAACGTATTCATGCTAAACATACAAGTACTGCTTGGATCCTTCAATGACATAACTACTGCCTCAAAGCCTTGGGAAAAATTGTTGCTCAGAATCTGCTAGAATTCCAAGAAATCAACCAGGAATCTAAGAACGATGAGGGGAAATTTTAATTAAAAGTTCACTATCTAATAAAAGGTGATTGAATATTTCTACAGATGTTTATGAGATTTCATTTCATATCATATCATTAAGGTTCATAAAACACATCATTTATACACACAAAACCACATGACTCAAACTCAGAGCTTTCAGGTTACCATCTCGCTGGAAGAGTCACTTACCTTGACTTAGTACACACCGCTCTGGAGCATGCTGGATGCGAAAGACCAGCTATTGGGAGAGTAGCTAAAGACACACCAAACTCCTGATCTTTATCCTTTCTCTCTAAAAGTCATTTAAGAGTACTCACCTGTTTCAGACAGGTGAGATGTTGGCTTATGTATATTTTCACTTATTTAAAGTGTTGAGACCTTAAAATCTGAAAGATTATTTTGGCCTTTCAAAAAATGATGGAAACAGAGAGCAAAAAGCATTCTTCATATATGTCCTGTCATCTGTTACTTTTGCTACTCTGCCTGTTGGAATTGAAGGTGAGGTCCTACTGAAGACATGCCTTGTCTTACCTTGCTCACTCTTGAAGGCCTTCCCCATCCTGTGAAGTCTGCAGGCCCCTGACCACAGCACAAACTGTCCCATAATAAGACACCCTTCTGATAAACAGGAACTGTTGCATTCTGTTTGACTTTCACTCACAAACAAAACGCAGGGTGTAAAATTTTCCAAGATCTCATTCTATGCTTTGTTGTCTATGATGAACCAATGTTCCACATACCTGTAAATTAAGTCTTCTTAAACTGAGGAACAGTTGAAATGGCCCCACCACAAACATCAACCACTGTCAAGGAGCAATAGGTGAGCAGCCTGGGTGTTCCCAAAGCCCCTGACAGATCCTGGCCAGTTCAAGCACTCCTTGTTCACTGCCTCAGATGTTTCTGACCAGAGAGATCAATGAAGAGGCAAATTCACTGACCCACACTGGTTTGTTGGTTTTAACCAAGAAGACATCTGTGGTGTGAGGTGTGATAGTGAGCACTCTACCAGCACGTGAGCCACTCATGTGGGATCCAGGACAGAGAAAACCAGACCTGTACAGTGTCTACAGTTGCAAATGTCAAGCTGTGATAGAAAAAAACAATAACAAATATCTGCATTGTGTATCACACATCAAGACAGACTCTCTTACTTGGTGTTTATTTCTGCAATTATTTCCATTCTAATCCAGTTCTGGTACTTTAATCCCAGCAGAGTGGGGAACAAACAGGCACAAACCCAAAACCTGTCGCTAAAGCAACAGGAAGAACATAACTCTGCTTATTATTTGTTAAGACTTCTAGATGCTAAGAATGGAAAGTTAAACCGCAAGCAATAGTTTATAAATAGTTCATCTGTATACAGACTAGGTAAGAGTCCAAAGGAGTCCCCACTCGGGCAAATTCATGGTCAGAATACCCCGTTATCGTACCTAGTTTACCGTTCCCCCTAAATTCCACTCTGCTCCTCTTCGTCCGCTACATCACACGGTGTAGCTCACAGGGCTGAGGGGTGACCTGGGCTGGGGGACCCCTCACGACTCTGGGCCTCCTCTGGCCAGCCAGGGTCTCCCTCCAACTCTCGACACTTGTGACTGCTGCTCTTCCGAGCCAACTCCAGGCCCCTAGGAAGCGGAATTCAGTCCTGCATCAACCGTTACCCACCGTCTCTGGAACATTCCATCCGACCTGGCCTGCAGCCCTGTCACTAGCTGTTCTCGTCCACCCGTGTAACTGTCCCAGGAGGGCAGGCCGGCTGCAGGGCCTACCTGGCTGGACGAGGCAGCCTCGGCTGTCCACCCTCAGGCACCAGCCGAGGCGGAGGCAGCGTTGGCAGGAAGGCCTGAAACCCGTTGGTGGCACGCTTTGGGCGGGCGCATCCAGGACCCCCCCCCGTGCGCGCGGCTCTCCATGCCAGCAGGGCCTTGGGTCCCTGAGCTGTTCCCAGTCGGGCGACGAGGCCAGGGCAGCGTGCTCTCGGATTCAGGCACAGGGCCTCCGGTTACCGCGGGCCTCCGCGCGTGGCCCTCCCTGTCCGACCCCGAAGGCTGGCAGGGCCTCTGGTCGCTTAGCTGTTCCCAGTCAGGCGTCGGGGCAGCAGCAGCCCGCTCTCAGTTCCAGGCGCAGCGCCTCCTTGTACCTAGCGCTCCGCACACGTGCATGAAAAGTCTCAGCCACCCAGGCGAAGTGCCCCTGGTGCCACTCCTGCCCCCCACCCCCCCATGCCCCGATCCCAGGTGCAGAGACTCCGGGCACACGCGCACGCATGCATTCATACCCAGCTGTACTTCCAGTAGCATCTTTCTTATGACACTGGTGAGGGAAAAATGGCTTCCCGACCTGGACCACGGTCTCACGTTCTCCTCACGTCTGTGTGGGCTTTCTTAGGGCCCCGTTTCCTTCCACACGCCGCAGATGTGCAGAGAGGTGAGTGACTGTCTACCTTCCTCGAAGGGCAGCTGTCCAAGATGGGTCCTTCCTGCGCCCTGAGCTGCCCGGATGGGGGGTGGGGGCTCCACCCCAGGGCCCCTGAACTGAAATCATCAGTTGGAAAATCTAACTTGCTTTCCTTCATCTTTCTAGAATGTTTGTGTAGCTTTGCGCAGTGGCAGTATCGTAGCCAATGAGGTTTATCCGAGGCGCTATTATTGCTAATAGAATGTTTGTATAGCTCACATTCGTTTTCATCTTTCAATTTAGAAGTGTTTGGGGGTCTTTATGTAGAAGTTTGATGATGTTTTTGAGACCACAAGTAGGCAGTAGGACCCTAACCCTCATTTCTATCTATCAGGCTGTGTGGTCCAATGGACTTCCTAATTCATCTTGTTACTTCAAGTCGCAGTTTCCAAGAACACATGGGTGGTGTTAGCTGAGGACTTGTGGCATATATGTGTTTTGTGTGTGTGTGTATTTTTATGTAACAGGGAAGGATTTTTATGGTGCCTGGGTGACTCCCCCTCTGAACCTGCAGTCCACCCAGACGTGGCCCACTGAAAGCAGCTGAGCACCAGGGCAGAAGAGAAATGAGGATCACTGGCTGGGATAACAGGAGGAGGAGGTGGAGGCTTAGAGAACTTGACATTCCCATGGCCCATGCCCTGAAGAACAGAGTCAGCGACAGGCTGTGCGCCCACCCCCAGGGCTGGGGGACAGAGCAGTGGTGATAACCCCAGCACAGCTGGGCTTACTGTGTGGTGCCAGAAGGCTAGAGAGGAGGCTGGCTACTGGGAAGGATGATTTCCATCTCCTCAGTTCATTGACATGCTCACTGTTTAGATTGGACATGTTTAGCTGTGTTTAGATTTCCCTTCCGGTGCTTTAGTGCAGATGACTTACAGGGAGAAAGCCTGGGCACAGGTAGGTCTCCCTCATTTGTTTCTCTTTCCTCCAGGATTGCTACCTGTGCTGCCCACCATCAAGTATCTTAAAAGTTATTTCCTCAACTTTGTCCACGTTTCTAGTTGCTTATGGAGGAAGGGTAATTACATATCCTTGTTATGTCCCATGGCCAAGTTCTGACATAATTTAGAATGGAGTTTAGTTACAGGGGTGTCCAACCTGTGGCCTGTGGGCTGCATGCAACTCAGGATGGCTATGAACGTGGCCCAACACAAAACCATAAATTTACTTTAAACATTATGAGATTTTTTTTGGTGATTATGTGTTGCACTGTATTTAATGTGTGGCCCAAGACAACTCTTCTTCTTCCTGTGTGGCCCAGAGATGCCAGAAGTTTGGACACCCCTGTTAGAAAATCCTGAGACTTAGTGCCTTCAAAATACAGTAGTCTTGATGGTACATTCAGCTGTAAAAAAGAAAAAAGATAGATGCCTTTATTATTTCATCTCACATATCGTCTGGAGTCTAATTCCTTCTACTATCAGGAAAAAAGTAAAATAAAATTGGCCAAATAAAATTAACCCAGCTACTGCCCTGACCAGCATGGCTCAGTTGGTCAGAGCATCATCCTCTAAACAGAAGGGTCACATGTGAAGGCTGTCTTGGAGAAAGAGGAATTGGTATCCAAACACAACATTTTTTTTGATACTTTGTAGTTGTGGACAAATATGAGATTCAAAACATTTAAAATAACTTTAAGTAGTGTTTCTAGCCCCTCTTAGTGTATAAAGTTAAGTAGAACCACCTTTGTTAAATAGATATTTGAAACCTATAAATGTAAAAAAATTAATTTGTTAAATTTTGACCTCCTCCTGCAACAGCAGTTTTTGGAGAAGTGCTAACAAAGAGAAAAAGAAAGATTTGCATTTCAAAGCCCTTTGTTTCTAATGAAAAATGCAAAGGTTCTCTGGCAGGAGGCCAAAGAAAGAATAAAGCAAAGATGGAGATTACAAACTCCACGAACTGTCCCACTAACCCTTGCATGACAGGACTAATCATTAGTGAGCTAACTGTTTGCTCCTTTGCTTCAGTTGTTGACTGGAGGGGGTGGTTCTACAGAGACTCGTAGAGCACGGTCGAACAGAGGCTGCCTCCAAATGCTCGAGTCCCTATTTTCTCTCTGAATGATGCCAACACCGGGACTGTTTAAGGTACCATGTTATTGAGAGAAGTTACGGTTTTAGTTTCTTTTCTAAATATATTTTCATGAAAGTAACTTGGAACTAAGCAAACTCAGGGACTTTACTGTTTGTCTCATGGCTGGATTTTTAGCATTTATATGTAAACAAATAACTTGAATGATGTGAGTGCTATATGCAAAGTACAAACAAATTCTATCAATAGCAATTAAGACATATATTCTTAACCTTTTTTTTTAACACACATTGCATTCAATTAACATTTGATATTCAACAAATACTTATTGAGCATATATATGGCAGATATTTACATTTTTAACAATGCCAACTATTATTTCAAATCTTCTTTTAAAGCAAAGATAATGAAATAGATGGGGATTAATAGAGAGAGCCAATGATTTGCCTTGGGAACATGAGCGTGAAACAGAATCCGGACACCTGAACAGGACCAGGGTGTCCTGGTAAATGTTTAACAGCTGGCTCTGCGGGATTTTTTTTTTTTAAAGGAGACCTGAATTGTAGCATATGTTAATTGCTGTGATGTAAACATGCCACCATGTTTGACTTCATCTCCGTGCATGGAGGTGGGAAGAGAGGCGCACAACCATTCTCCTCACCCATGCACACCCACTTGAGCACTTCGCTGATGAGGCCCACTAGACAATGGCTTTCTGGTGTCACCCTGGGAGCCTGTTTATAATACATAGCAGGCAGAACTGGGAGGCTAAGGAGCTTTGCAGAGTGACTTCCAATTGCCCACAGATATATTTCTCTATGCGCCCATTGTCTTTATCTCTTTCCTTCTCTTAATTGTAGAGCATCCACTCTCCTATGCTCTCCTTCTTTAGCCCTCTGCTCATGGAGCATGTGACCTCTGCTACTGCAAAGACAAACACAGCTTCTGCTACAGGACGCTGGCAATAACTTTGAGCTACTTCAGCAACACGTTTCACCATTTGGTCACGCAGTCTTAAAAAGATGTGCACTCAGGAATGAACTGTAATTAAATCAATAAGTGTTTCTGCTTCATCAAGGGAATTCTTAAATGAAATGCAGTTTTTCAGAGACTATGTTGAAATGAAAAATTTAATAACTCTAAGACTTAAGGCTAAATTTCCAGAAGTTTACCCAAATGTCTGAACAATATAAAAGGCAAATAATATTTTAATGTTACTATGAAAATAATGTTTACCTTGTGTGTCCCACAGAAGCACCTCTGGGCCTTTAAGGATCCGTGGACAGCGCTTTGAGAACTGCTGCTCTAGTCTACAGTCACAAACGTCGCTTGGTTTTCTTATTACAATAGACTCCCACATCCATTCCCCTTGTAATCCATTTACCAACAAATAGCCAAACTAGGCAATTATAATCATGTTACTCCCTGTCAAAATCCTTTAGGACCTCTCATTACTCAGGGTAAAATTAAAACCCTGTTGGTGGCTGACAGGGCCCTCTGCAGTCTGATCCCTGCCTCCCTGTGTCCTCTTCAACCCATTGGCGACAGCCACACCAGCTTCCTTCTGTGCTTGAGACCCAGTAGATTCATTCTTGCCCCAGGGTTTTGGCCCATGCTCTTCTACATACCTGTAATGCCCTCTCCGTACCCCACTTACCTGATAAACTTGACCTGTCATGCTGCTGTCTCCTCAAATCTCACTCTAAGTTAGGAGGCTTTCCTTATCTTCCCACCATTGGATTAGATCCCCCCCCATAAGTTCGCACCATCTTTTAATTACATAATTAGTGCCTTCACTTTTGTCAAGGAAGAGACTGTGTCTGTTGTGCTGGCCACTGCGTCCTTCAAGCACAGCTTAAGGGTTGGGATGTTGTCTGATTTTACTGAAGGCTGTCACCTAGCATGCAAAAGAAGGACTTGGAAGGTATCCACATGTTAGTCAGTCTGCTTCTTTGACCATGAACAACACTGACTCTCTGGGTCCAGGTAAGGCTCAACAAAGCACCTTAGTCCACCGAAGTACAACACAGAGACGCTTATCGTTTAAAAAACAAAGTGCAAACCACACATGCACATCTCTTATTCCCATAAAAACAGAATGGAGCCAGATCAGCAAGGCTGCATACAAAATTGCAAGTCAACTCCAATAATTTAGGTTTTGTTACAGGGATCAACTTGTCATACCTAAATTCCTCTTTTCTCTATAATGATGTCTTTCCAAGGAGGTTCCTAACTCATCCCCAGTTGTAGGCTCCCACTACACTTTATCCAGCCTTTTATTGTTAGTCTTTGTATTATTTCATCCATTTCTCCATTTCAGTAAAAATATTGGAGTATGTACTAGCTCTGAAGCCAGTCTGTAACTTCTTAACTTTCTGCAACAATTATCATATTCCTAAGCTCAACACTACAGTAAATCTTACCTCTAGAAAATACTATGGCTCTCCTTCTATTAAAAAAAAATGTTGGCAGAAATTAAGTAACTCCTGGAGTCCCAAAGTTCTTTGGAGTTTGCCCAGTCTGGCTTATCTAAGTCTTATAACAGGAGAACAACCAGCAGGTGACCAGACAGAGCAGCCTAAGAAGGAAGCATTAGAAATTATGATTTATAATATTTATTTACTTTTTGCTCAGTTTAGGGTAAGTCACCAAAATGTTTTAAGATTTCCTGAAATACTCCTGTAAATATTTGTCATTAATTTTATTCAAGATGAAATGGATGCATCTTACACAGTGCAATGTATGAACAATTCACAGCAAGTCATAAAACTCAGGGTTGGTTGGTGGTAAAAAGTGAAAGTTTTCAGTTAAATGGTTAAATGTTTGGTTTAGAATACCTCAAGTACATTTGGAAGCATATGAGAGGTTGTTTCTTTTTTCTAGTTCCTGTAGTACTCCTCTCAAAGGTAGAGTTTGTTTGAAAAACACAAAGATTAAACACTGCAGCCCTGGCTGGTGTAGCTCAGTGACTGAGTGCTGGCCTTCAAACCATAGGGTCGCTGGTTTGGTTCCCAGTCAGGGCACGTGCCTGGGGTGTGGGCCAGGTCCCAGGTGGCGGGTACGCGAGAGGCAACCACACATTGATGTTTCTCTCTCTGTCTTTCTCCCTCTCTTCCCCTCTGTCTAAAAATAAATAAATAAATCTTTAAAAAAAAACAACATTGCAGTGAATTGTGTCTGTGTTCATGTGCGAACGCCTTTTTATTTTGCTTGTCTTTGTGAATTTTTGGAAATGTAATATTTATTTTATTGTGTTTGAAAAAAATGACAGGTTAAAATGCAGCTCAGAAAAGAGAAGAGAGGAACCGTAAGAGACCTAATTACAGTGACCTGTGGTAATGGAGTCAGCAAGAAGTAAGCAAGGGCTGTGTTTGTATTGGGAATAGGAGCTTTTCTGGAAAATTTAAATAGCTGATACTGTGCCATCGCCTTGGAAACCCACTTGGACATAATCAGTCACTTTTGATTAGGTTTGAGAAAGGAATTCCAGGTGGAAAAGTTGAAGTAGGCAGTCAGTATCTGGAGAGGAGCTCATGCCTGTGCTTGGAGCCTTGGACCTGGGGAGATGCCTGGAAGGGTCGACAGCTCAGAGACAAGAGCTCCCGGGGTCCTGGTCCTGCGAGTGTGGGCACAGCGAGGACAAATGCCATTCTCCACAGCAGTCGGATGACATTGTTATTGAACAGTTGAAAGTTGCCTTTTATATTTTCCATTTCTAATTTCTTTTTCTAGTTACACTATTTCATTTTAGGCTAATCCCCAGCTGATGAACCCCATGATGCTCCATAGTTCTGTGGTACCTCCTTTAAGGGAGCATTCCTCACCCAAAGCTGTGAGGCTGAACCACTCATCTCCGGTGTCCTACAGGTGCCTTCCTTGATTTGCTAAGCTGTGGTTCCGCTCGTGCATCCCACTGCCCCTGGCTCTTCTCCTCCTTCCAGCCTTTTCCTGCAGGGAGTGCCTTCTCAGAGCCAAAGTCAGGGGAAGGCAAGACTTCAAACTCAGGCCAGCCATGTTAGTAGGGCAACTTTCATTTTCTTAAAGTTTGAGAACTTTGAGAAAGTTATGGAAAATAAGAAATCACCAGCAAAAGTAAGGTTTGTAAATTATCTGTGAATATAGTTGATTTGTATTTCAAATTCTCTTTCTGTAGAACAGCAGCATCTGGCAGAACTTTCTGTGGTGGGGGAAAGGTTCTAGTCTGTGCTGTGCGGTGGCCCCCAGTGCAGCCGAGTGGCTGAAGCATCCGCTGTGTCTCACTGTGATCATTGTAAATGTCAGCAGCCACCTGGGCTGGCCGTGCCTGCACTGGTCAGTGAGCTCCACCCACTGTGCCCTTCAGTATTGTTTCACTGACTTCTAAACTGCTAATGCAGAAACCAGGATTATCTGATTTGGATTGAATTCATCTACCAGGGACTTTTCAAACAATGATGAAAACGGCCCAGCTGCTACAATGAGTAAAGGTACACACTTGTGATGGCTCGAATACAGTAGACGCTTTGTTAAGTTCACAATGGCAGCTCTTGTTTAGCAGGTGGTTGGTCTCCTTCAAGCAGAAATTCAGAGACCTCAATTTTCTCCCAAGTTTGTCTCCAATATTTTCAACATGACTTTTCCATTGTGGCCATGCTGGTCTCCAGCCAACCAAAAGGGAAAGGTTCCCTGGACCAGGCCTGGGAAAGAGACACCCACCCCTTCTACTCCTATTCTACTAGCTAGAGCTCAGTTAGGTGCTGAACCTCAGTGCAGAGGCAGCTGGGAGTTTTTTGTTTGTTTGTTTTTGTTTTTTTTTGTTGTTTTGTGGGGGTTTTGGTGGGAGAGGCTCAAAAAATACTTTAAGCAAGAGACCCTTAGTCCACAATGAAGGCAAGTTCTAAAAACCCACTGATGTACTGGAAAATGGAGGGGAGATACAAATTAAATACTAGACATTATAAATAGCATCTATTCAGTTCTGGTTTTCTCCTCATCTTGATGGATATTCACCATGTAAAGCACTGGTAGGTTGGTATCTCTGCTGGTATTATTAAAGATGTGCCTTATCGAGGCCATAACAGAGATCATGTATCTTCATTCCTGTGATGAGTTAGCACATATGAAAGGTCCAGGAGAAGAAATCTCAAATGCAACATATTCCAAAACTAAAGTCTTGACTTTCCTTCATAGACGTGCTCCACCCACACCTTTTCCTTTCTCTGTTGAGTTATGCCACTTAGAATAATACCCTCAAGGTCCACCCACACTGTTGCAAATGGCAAGATTTTATTCTTTAACAGCTGAGTAGTATTCCATTGTTTATGTGTACCACAGCTTCTTTATTCACTCATCCACCAACAGACACCTATGGTTTTCCAAGTCTTGACAATTATAAATAATGCTCCAAAGAACATGGGGATGCATACATCTTTTTGAATTGGAGTTTTTGTTTTCTTCAGATAACTTCTCAGAAGTGAAATTGCTGGATCCTGTGGTAGTTCAGTTTTGAAGTTTTTGAGGAACCTCCGTATTCTTCTCCATTAGTGACTGCACCAATTTACAAAGCCACCAACAAGTGCACAAGGACTTCTTCTTTCCAGCACCTGTTAATTCTTGTCTGTTTTATAATAGCCATGCTGACAGGTCTGAGGTGATGTGTCATTGTGATTCTGGTGATTAGTGATGTTGAGAACCTTTTCATGTGATTATTGGCCTTCTCTATGCCTTCCTTGGAAAAATGTCTATTCAGATTATCTTCCCACTTTTTAATTGAATTGTCTGACTCTTTCCTATTGAGTTGTATTAGTTCTTTGTATATTTTTGGCTGTTAGCCCCCTATCAGATAAATGATCTGAAGTATTTTTTTCTTATTCACTAGGTTGCCTTTTAATTTTGTTGATGGCTTCCTTTGCTGTGCAGAAGCTTTTTAGTTTGATGTGGTCCCACTTATTTATTTTTCCTTGTTTTGCCTTTGATTTGGGTGTCAAATCCAAAAATTATCACCAAGACTAATGTCAAGAAGCTTACCTGACTTTTTTATGTGACATACAGTGCTCTCTCACATGCCTGATGATTTACATGGTTTTTATGTTTGCCTCTCTTCTGGGACATCAGTTCCACATGAGAAGAGCTTTCTTTTGTCGAATTCTCCATTGCCGTACATCCAGGGCCTGCAATTAAACTGGGACATCCGTGGAACACGCTGGGTATAATGCTTAAAGTATACAGTTTTTCCCAGTTAGAGAATGGAAAATTATGCCTAATTATAATAAACACCAGGAAGTGAGACAGTAATAATGGGCATAAAACACAAAACAATAAAATTAAGAAATTATAGCTTAAAATTATAAAGGTGAAAATCTACAGAGTAAAAATAAATATAAATAGTATTGTTTCAAGCAGTGAAACAGAATGAACTATTGCAGTCAAACAGAATTGACTGAAGAAACAGAAAAATGAGAAAAACTTCACAGTAGCATTGGGAAGCAGAGCAGCTTACCTTGACTGGACCAAAAGTACTGATGCATTTCTGAAAGATATGAAGTATGTGCCACTTGTGAGAACACATTTTATACAAAATAGGAAGAATTTGAATAGAGATAATAATAATGTGAGACAAAATAGAATTTAAGGTAAAAACATAAAGGGTCACTCTGCATTGATTAAATTTAAAATCCACAAGAGGAAAGTGTAATTGTCATAAATGTTTTTAATAAACTAAATAATATTATTGACATATAAAAGCCAAAACTAATAAAAATACTAGGAGAAATAGACAAAATGGTAGTCCCTACAATATTAAAGTACAGGGAAAAATGAGAAAACATTAGAGTTGGTTAATATAAAAATGAAATGAATTTAATTGGCATATGTGTACTTTTACATTTCATAATTTAAAAATGAAAATTCCTGTCAAATATCCATCAGAATTTCACAAATTTCGATGACATTCACACATACAACACAAACTCACTCATTTCTCAGTAGAATTGACGATCATTTTCATGGGTCACAGAGCCTTAAAACTGGAAGTGCATGATGAGAGGGTGAATCAGAAGGGAAGACTCACTTAGACATTGAAAAGCATTCTCCTAAATGACAGAGCAGAAATCAAAAGTCAAAATGAGAGACAGTAGTTCTGTGCTTTCAATTACCTGCTGCCCGAAAACATTAAATGGAAAATTCTAGAAATAATTCACGTGTTTTAAACTGGGCACCCTCCTGAGGAGCACGATGGACTCTCCCAAGTCCTGCTCCATTGCACCTGGGACAGGATCACCCGTTGGTCCAGCATCTCCACCTGCAGCCTCCTCGCACCTTCGTCGCTCAGTAGTCCCCTTGGTTCTCAGATGGGTGTCAGGTGTGGCAGTGCTTGTGTTTGGGTCACCCCAATTTTACTTAATAATGTCCTCGAAGAGCTGCTGTGACAACCACTAGAAATGATGCTGTGACAAGTGCTTGGTGAACTCTAATGATACGAAGTAAAACTGCTATTTTACTATCTAACTGCCCTACCGCTTGGTTTTCTTTTAATATGCTTTGGAATATTTTATTTTATGATTGTGCATATGAATTGGTTTGGCCAGGTGGTTCTTGTTTCACTTTTGGTTCTGCAGTGACTACTCTGTTTTTGTCTTTTTTTTTTCTTCTTTTTTTCAAGGTGAGATGGCTGGAGAATCAGAGAGCCTTCTCAGGGACCAACACACAAAATTTAGTTGTAGCCACTGCCATAGGGAGGGCAGAGTGGGATAAAGACACTTGAGGAGAGACTGGGGGGTGGGGTGGCTCTTGGCAGAGACCTGAAGGAACAGCTACCAGGATTCCTATTCTGAATCATTTCCCATACAGCAGAAGGCATCTTGCTCAGGTACAGCACTCCTCTCCAAATGGAATCAGCCTGAGGGGAAGCAATGGCACCATCCACAGGAATTGCTCTGCCCCACCCTGTGGTTCTTGAACCAGACTAAGGATTACAGCTTGATTAGGTTAAAAACTGAGCAGATCAGTGGCTGATTAGCTTTACATCTGAGGCAGAAAATACAAAGCAGCCAAAATGGGAAGACAAAGAAACAGACCTCAAGATAAAGAATAAGAGAATTTTCCAGAAGAACTAGATGAAATGCACACAAGCAATTTATCAGAGAGAGAGTTTAGAGTAATGATTATAAAAATACTCAACTGCATGAAAAAAGACCTAGAAACCATAAAAAATGACCAGTCAGAAATAAAGAGTGCAATATCTGAAATAAATAATACACCGGAAGGAATAAACAGTAGGTTAGATAAAGCAGAACATAGAATCAGTGTTTTGGGAGACAAGGTAGAAAAAAATACCAGGGCAGAGCAGCAAAAGGAAAAAAGAATTTTTAAAAAAGGAGGAGAGCTTGTGAAACATTTTGGACAACCTGAAGTGTAACAACATCCTCATCATGGGAATACCAGAAGGACAAGAAAGTGAGCAAGGGATCAAGAACCTATTTAAAGAAATAATGACCAAAAACTTCCCTAACCTGGTTAAGGAAAAAGTCACACATGTCCAGGGAGTTCAGAGAGTCTCAAACAAGTTGGACCCAATGAGGCCTACACTGGGACACATCATAATTAAAATGACAAGGCTTAAAGACATGGGGAGAATCCTAAAAGCTGCAAGAGAAAAGCAGATAGTTACATACAAGGGAGCACCAATTCGAATGGCATCTGATTACTCAACAGAAACATTTCAGGCCAGAAGGGAGTGGTGTGAAATATTCAAGGTGATGAAAAGCAAGGACCTACAACCAAGGTGACTTTACCCAGCAAGCCTATCATTTGAAATCAAAGGAGAAATAAAGAGCTTCCCAGACAAGAAAAAGGTAAAGGAGTTTGTTAACACCAAACAAGTACTGCAACAAAAGTTAAAGGGCTTGGAAGAAGAAGGAGGAGGGGGAGGCGGAGAAGAACAAGAAGAACAACAAGGAGGAGGAGGCGAAAAAGGTAGGGGGAAGGAAGGAAGGAAGGAAGGAAGGAAGGAAGGAAGGAAGGAAGGAAGGAAGGAAGAAGCTGTTTTTGTATTGAGTGATTCTGACTTTGTATGGCTCACTGCTAGCAGTGGCATCTCACATGGCCAGCTTTAAATTTAGCAACTAGATGCCATTCATTCTCTAGCCATTGATGAGAAGTTGTGAAAACCCTTTCGGTAGATATATCTAAGCTTTACATTTTCTCAAAGAACTCTATTGGTTTGTTGTATACCTTCTCCTTTGTCGCTATTTTTTTAACCTGGGCATTTTTGATCCAAAGAATTAAATTTCTGAAGGTTGTAAAGAAATCAGCAAGATTATTATGAATGTTATGTAAATATGACCACCCATTTGCTTTCAAAGGAGAGTCAAATTATATCTCCAAATGGATAATTTTTATTTGCTCTTTTCCTTTCCCTGAGTTTAACTCTATGTCTGTGTACCTATATCTGCGTGTACATCTACATCTCTGTCTGTGTCTGTGTCTGTGTGTGTCTGTTTGTCTGTGTGTGTGTGTGTGTGTGTGTGTCTGTTTGTGTGTCTGTGTGGGCCTGTGTCTATCTGGCAGGTTGTAACACACCTAGCTCTTCTGCCCAGAGCTGTAGCTGTGACAGCTGACTCTCATTGTGTGCACATTTCACACCCCTTCAGGACCTTTGCCTCGCAGAGGCATGAATGAATGCTTTCTACTGCATTCACTCAGGGACCGGGCTGAGCCCCAGACGTGACTGCTGTGCAGGTGGGAGCTGCTGAGCTCAGCCACAGCCTGGCAGACTGCCCTGCCCTCAGTGTGTCGCATCACCTCTGTGGTCTTTTTTTCTATACGTGCAGTCACTCTTCTGACAGGATGAAAAGAAAAAACGGCCATCACATAGGGGAACACGTCAGCAAAAATGGGAAGGCAGTCACACTAGTATATGAAGATGTGGGCGTGAGAAGAGGGACTCACAGAAAGTGGAATTTGGGAGAGAGCCAGAAGCCTGTGTGCACCATTCCCTGTTTGTCCTGGGGGGACTCCCAGAATTGAGGATATAGCCCCTGTGTTCTTACCATGTGTGGGACATGTTCTTTGAAAATACTGATCGCCACCAAGCCTTGTTTTTCCTTGCTGTGCGGAGAGGGAAGGCTGCTCTCCTGCCTAAAGTAGAAAAACTCCCACAAACACACAGAAGAGCAAACCTGAGAGAGCAGGTCATTTGCAGCGTTAGAACTACAGTGTGCACCATGGCAGTGAAAGGACTGGGTGAGCAACCTTGCATCTTCATGGACCACGAAATCCCTTTGCACCCCAAAGAAGTAACATAACAGGCTGTATTCTTCATGGGAAGGAAGCTGGGACCAGACCCATAGTCTTGCCTTCCTCCACCAACTTGGTAAATAGTTTTGAAGTCCCTTCCATAGGCCAGGCCTTTCCCTAGCTGAGGAAGTGGAACTGAAGAAATAAAATCTCTGAGCCCAGATATGTAGCGTATAAAAGAGAGACAAATAAAGGCCAGCATGACACACCAAGTGATGACGTGGAGGGCGCAGAGAAGAGGTGCCTACCTCCTGGGGAAGTGGGAGGTCCCTGGGGCTCACTGGGCAGGGCTCGAGGATCAGGAGCTTGGGGAGCAGGCAGGCCCATGGACATGCACAGGCCAGGGTGCAGAGGGGGAGCTGCTGGTGATGGGGTGAAAGAGCACTAAGTAGCACCATGTGGCCAAAAGTGGACTGTGGGGCCAGGCTGAGCTGGGGTTTAAATTGTACATCTAAGCGCACTAGCTCAGTGGCCCTGAGCAAATGACTCAACCTTCAGACTCAGTTTCTTCATCTGTAAAATGGTCACACTCATCTCACTGTAAATCGTGAGATCATTAGCATACTAGAGCATCTAGCACAGGCCTACCCCGCAGTGTGCAGTCTGTTATTATAGATTTAGAGACAGAGGAGGTAAGGACTTGAACAACACTGTGTTACCCACAGGTAGGAGGTCACTCAGCACCTCATCGACCACGAAGCTCAGCATCCCATAGAACAAATGGCTCAGTGGAGATTTATCACAACGTTGATGTCATCTTTTATATTCATGACATGCTTGACTTGCAAAGAAAGGCCAGGACATAGGAGGTTATGGTTTTCTTCAGAGATTAACTCTGCTTTGATTTCTAAGTAAAGCATCATTTTGTATTTGCAGTATTAAAAGTCATCTGCAAACATGATTTTCCTAGGTGCAGAGGACTGTGTCTGAAATCTGAGATCTCATTGTGGATTGCCTGTTTTCTGCATTCTATGGTGTATGTAACTGTTTTTTTAATATATTTTATTGATTATTACAGTTGTCCCATCTTCATA
>VMDR010022240.1:0-16323 GCA_007922815.1 Macrotus californicus
TTTCCAAAGAATTAGATATTTGGTCACAACTTGAGTGGCGTCTCCTGGGTGTTTAGTCTGTGAGGAGGAGCATCTGTCAACAGTCTTAGAAGACAAAAGCCGGCCTGCGCAACTTCACAGCCACAGCCTCCTGAGAATGTCCCCATCGATCAAGAACACTAGAGAAGGCAACTAGAGTTTTCTCTCTCCTTCAGGACTATTTATATATCTGAAGGTTTTCTGGAGCTTAATAGCAAAGGTTTCCTGACTTTCAAAATTTGGACCTGTTTTGTTTATTTCCTAGAAACTAACATTCCTCTTTGATTTCTCTTAGACATGACATACTTTCTTCATGTCCAGGCTCTGGTCTGGTGGTTGGCTGGTGATTGCAGTGTATTATTAAAAGTTCATGGAATCTCACTGGTTTTCTTCTCTCCATGTTGCAAGAATTTTTATTCATTCTTAAGGAGGGAACAGTTATCTAAGTGAAGGCCTATGTCCAAAAGAAATACCCAAATAAAACCTTGGAAACAGCCCAAGGTGAATATAAACATCCTTTGCAGATAGAAATGTCTAGTGCATCTGAGGGCTATTAAAGCAAAACTTTTCTTGGCAGACCTATTTTATGTTCCTCCTGTAGTAGGACTTCTTGCAAAATAGTGAGATCCTATTCATTTAATCCTTAGTGCAGATGATGGAGCCATCTGCCATATCATGCAGATACATAGTATATCATAGAGGTTTCCTTTTTGGGAGCCAAAACAACCAACAAGAATTTTAAAGTCTGTCAGTTGCTTTATTTCTCTTAAATACATAACCATTCTTATTTTTAAATTTTTTTCCAACACATCTGATGAGGTTTGACATAAAAGAGAGCCTTTCAAAAATTGAGACTTGTCTTCAAATCATAAAAAGTCTATTTCTGATGCTAGGACTAGGCATACAAGGCCTGTCCAGAGAAAGTCCAACCATTGTTAATATAATGAGAATGGTTTGCCCTACATCGATATAACCTGGCAGCCAAGGAGAGTGGACTGCAATGAGCATGCGTGAACAATGACAACTTCACTGTACTAGTCAATGGGGGTGGTAGATGCTGTTGAGTAAATAAGTGTATTGTGTGGCCATCATCTTCAAAATGACTGAGCAAGTAGAGCAATGAATCTGCATCAGATTTTGAGGTAAGCTTGAGCATTCCTCCATGGAAACTATTTGGATGATTCAGAAGGCTGCAGCTATGGGCAACTGGTGATTGGCAGCTTCATCATGACAACGCTCTGGCTCATGCATCACATCTGCAGTTTTTTTTGGTGAGACATCAAATCACCCAGGTGACTCAGCCCCCCTACATCCTAGATGTGGTGCCCTGTGACTCCTGGATTTTCCCCCAAACTAAAATCACATTTGAAAGGGAAGAGATTTCAGACCATGGATGAGATTCAGGAAATTACAGCAGGGCAGCCAATGGTGACTGGGAAAACATATGAGGTCTCAACGTACTTACTTTGACGGGGACTGAGGCATCATTGTCCTATGTACAGTGTTTCTTGTACCTTGTATCTTCTTCCATAAATGTCTCTATTACATGGCTAGATACCTTTACTAGCAGGATTAATGATTACTCACGAGACTAGTATTACATCTTCCATCTCTTACCTTTCACTGTCTCTTTATCCCACTAGAAACTATGCCTGTAACTTAGGTACTGACTTCTGCTCAGCACTGCCCAGCTTAATGAACAAGTACTCTTTTTAAAATTTTTTAACAAGACAGAATTAAAATCACAGCCATGCATAGCATTGCTATAAAACTCTCCTATTTTAAATCCCTCCACTTTTTTAATCATGATTTCAGCTCCCTCTAATTCATACTCTTCCTCCTTGTCCAGAAGCACACTGTATTCATTTTCTATTGCTTCTGTAAAAACTAACAATAATAGTAATAATCCCCTAATTTAATGCTTAAAGCAACATAAGTGTATTATTTTACAATTCTACGGCACAGAAGTCCAGGTCTGCTTGGCTGGTTTCTCTGTTCTGGGTTTCAGTCTGAAATCAAGTTGTCAATCTACTGAGCTTCTATTAGAGACCTCTAGGAAGAATCTGCTTCTGAGATCATTCAGGTTGTAGGCAGAATCTGGTTCTTTATGGTTGTAGGACTGAGGATGCTTTCCATCAGCTGCCCAGACACCCTGAGCTCCTAGAGGCTTCTTTTTAGTCCTCACATGTGGGCCCTTGCATCTTAGAACCAGCAGTGATGCCTGAAATCCTTCTCTCATTTGGACTCTCTCCAACTTCTGCTGCTGCCTCTCTTCTGCTTTCTCTTTCTGAGACTATTTTTTTTTAATTGAAATCAGAGAAATTTCTCTGCTTTAAGGACAGACCCATGTGGTTTGATTGGACCTACCTGGATTTCCAGGATTATCTTCCTACCTTACTGTCTATAACCTTAATTATATCTGCAAAGTCCTTTAACCATGTAATACAAGACCATCACAGTTGCAGGTGGTAAGGGCACAGGTATCTTTGACTGGGAAGGGTGAAGGAAGCATTATTCTGTCTCCTACACACACCATATTGGGAAATCCATTCCCACTCATCTAATACCTTTCATCCATTTATCCATCGTGGATAAAAGAGACAGGATTCAATTCTGAGTCCTAGCATCCTAGTGCCGCTAGAGTTTAAAATATAGATTTGTTTTTAGAAAGAGCCAGATATAAGGCAGAATTTGAGAGGAGGGAAATTGGGCAGGTACTCAGGATTATGGATTATGGATTTGGCTAATTTGTTACTAGGATTTGGGTGCTCCACAGGCTCATCTTCACTGATGCTTGGAGTCTGGATTAAAGGAAAAAATACTAAGGGAAGGGCAACAGGAATGCACCCAATCTTGTTTCTAGGGATCACAGCTTCCTAATGGTGATGTCAGTGTAGATGATATACTTCCCCAGTCATACCTGATGCCTAAACTGACAGATAACTGAATAGAAGGCGAGTGGTTGACATCAGAGAATCTATCTCTGAGAACATGTGACTAACTGAACACGTGAGGAATTTTCTCTTTTCCTCAGTCCTTTTAATATCAGATCTGACCTCATCATATGCTTCCCTGGAAATCTTCTTTGATTTTATTTTAAATAAAATTTGTGGTTAATTAATACTAAACTTGTTTGGACTAGTCAGTCTGAAATCTTTTTTTTTTTTAACCCACCACCCTTTCCTTGGAAACATACTTTTCCTTAGAGTCATTCCCTTCTTAATATTTTTCTGAAGAATTTTAAAAAAATAGTAATTTAGGATCTATAGTACATCTGGCTCTATCCTGACCTGAATCCTAATCTAGAAGCCTTGGACAATGCTTGACCCAAAGGATACTAGAGAAATAATAAATGACTAGATAACAGATATTTCTTCAATGATCACAATTTTTTTTTACCAGGTATTCTTCTTAGTTGATATTAAAGCCTAAAGTAGCAATCCCCTTATTGGAGGTGCAGTTAGCAAAGATTTCTTAGATCTTTTCACTAGAAGAATAAAAGTTCCAACTTATGTCTCTGCATCCTGTGTGCGGTGACAGCCATCATGGCTTTCCTATGCAATGACTGTTTCTCCTGTTTCTGATAATAGTGTCTTGATTGTCCTTGAGGAAATATACAGTCACTTCTCTTAGTCTCCACAATTAGAGAAGGTTGACCTTAGTCATAGCCTGAAGAGTATTTGAATTCAATTTGACCAGTCAAAACCAATGGGTCTGGGTTTTCAGACTGTTTTAGAAGTGTGGGGGACAAAGACACTCTTTTACCGATGAACTTGAGCATTGGGAGGATATGTACTGGGCACTACCCTGGGAGAAGGAGCGTTTAGGGTCTACTCCATGAGTCTCTCACAATGGGGAATGAAGGCAGATTAAGTCCCAGCCATGTAATTTGAGCTCCTGGATCCAAGCCAGTCTACCCTTCCACTTTCTAAACTTGCGAGCCAAAGAGATTTCTTTTATCCTTACACCAGTTTGAACTGAATATCTGTCATTCTCAGCTAAGAGCATCCTTACTAATGCACTACACATCTCATAATATCATATTTTTAATATGATATTAACATAAATATAATCAGATCAGTATATTTCAGTCTGAATGCCCACCTCCATTGTCTGATTGTAAGCACTCTGGGGACAATGAACAGCTTGTGTGATACAAGCACCCAGATCAGTTCCTGAAACATAGACTTTTCTACCATATGTGTTTCAATCAATTCATAAATTTTATATGTATATATGTGTGTGTGTGTGTGTGTGTATACATTTCAAGAATGGATAGGTAGTCATTGATGTTCTCTTTCTCTTTTTTTCAACTACATTTTTTACAAGTTTTGTTATAATTGCCTCCACTGTTACTTCTTACCACAGAGGGATTACAGTGGGTGCCCAAGGGTCACTGAAAGGCAGAAGCAGATAAAGTACTCACAGTTCTTTAGATCCACCCAGTAATCTGCAAGCCACCCCATCACCTTCATTTAGGCAAGACAATAAAATCAACCCTGAGGAAAAGGAAATATAAGAAAAGAAAAATCAGTGAAGTTTCAATATCAGCATAATCTCAAAAAACAATTGTGTCCTAACTCAGTTGTTACTGCATAAAAAAATAGAGATTAGAAAATATGAGGACAAATCAAGTCAAAATTTCCATATCTTGGAGAGGAGAAGAATGTATCAGACAATACTGTCTGAGATCATTCATAACTTTGGCTCACATACTGAATGCATTGTCTAATAAGTATTCACATCTCTTTTGTACTTTGTTGATGACAGATTTGCTAAATGAGATTCTGGAAAATCATCTTCAAAAGAAACGTATCTGCCCACAACCTCTCCCATAGAAATGTTAATGAAATTCCAGGTTCCTGTTACCTCTTTGGAAAGTCTATGGATCCCAGGTGTTATTATAAATCAGACAATCAATAATAACCCAACTTGAGATCATCTGTGGATGAACTTCCAAAACAAAACTGCTTGTAATTGGAATTTTAAATTCTGAATAAAAGGAGCTCTATTCCCATCATTAACTCATTAATTAAGCCCCAAATTTCTACAGTCAGCATGTTGTTAATCACCACATTGAATGCCTTTAATCCTGAGGCACAAAACAGTGCCCAGTACTCACATTTTTTGCCAGTAACTTTTCTTTAATAGTGGTGTTAGTTTAGTATGGAAAAAGGACAAGTTTCGGGGTACTAATCTTTGGGTTTAAAAAATACCATAATGGTTTTACATCAAGTTGATAAGTTTTTATTATGACTTAATTTCATAATATTCCACATATTCGGTCACTTCATTCCAAAAGTCAATATAACTCAAATTGATGTTTTACTTCTCAGATTGAAGGAGGAAAGAGACTCACCCTTTGGAAGCATTGTATTAGCTCAGACCACCTTACACCCTCTTCAGTTTCTGTAAAAGCCCAGCCAATCAGCTACAACATAATTTCCATGCAGGGAATGGCCAGTTAAATTACCCCAGTCTTCTGTATTACATACAGAGTTCTCTTGTCTGCCAACATGAATAGTTGCTATCATTACATCAGCCTCCAGTGACTTTAATACATGAATGGCTAGCTTACGGTCCAAGAGAGGATTGGCTTTTCTGTCTTTTTTTGAGAGGCCTGCCAACCAACAGGAACAAGCAGACAAAGCTAGCTTTAAGTATTCTGCCCCATGCAATGAATAGGCAATGTCTAAGAAGCTGCTCGAGATGAGACTCTGAGAACAAGAAGGACAACCATCAATTTCTGAAAACCTCCTTCCACTAAGAGAGCTGTTCTCGTATATAGGAATGAAAGTAAATTGAATTGAAAGCAGAGCTGTGTCTACTTGACTTTGAAGGGGAAGCTTAATAGAAAGGAGCGGTAAAAATAATTCAAGAAGCTATAGGGGCACAAGGGTACCTATTATCTGTGGATGGCCTTGTTTAATCAAAGCGAGGAGAGAGTTCTCTGATACTGTTTAAACTTGGGAGACAGAACATATAAGCTCCTGTTACGTCTCCGACACTCTTTTCTTTCATTTCATTTTATTCTTGTGTTATTCCACTATCAAAATAATATCAACTCATTGCAGATAATTAGACAAACACACAAAATAATAAAGAAGCAGAAACCTATCTATAATCCCAGTGAGTGTGAACAATTACTGTTATCATTTGTGGCACATTTCTTTCCAGTATTATTTCTATTCTTTTGTGTTTATCCATGTAACATCAGGCTGAAAATATGAAAGTATCCTTATTTTTATATCCTGCTTTATATCATTCGCCTTTTATGCCATACTGTTAAATGTTCTTCACCAACATCATTTTAATAGTAAAAAATGGTGCAAATAATTTATAGAATTATATAGATGTTCAATAATCTACTTGGTCACATCCTCGAAGGTGAACGATTTATCTCCAAACCTTCCAAATCATACAAAATATATGGCAAAAAAAAGTCTTTCCATAACTTCAACATAGACATTTCTGTATCCACTGAAGTTCTGATACATTCTTCTGAGAAGTGTCTGCCTTGCTGCCACCTCCAATTAAGACTCATTGTCATAATGAGCCATAGGCTGGTGGGGATTGCAGGGGAGGCAGAGGGGTGAGTATGCATAATGTGCTTCAGATATGTTCGATTAGGAAGAAATCTAAAATCTACTAATCGTACAAAAAGAGGAGACTATTTCTTAAGCAACACTTGTAGAAACAGAGTAAAAATAAGCTTATAGCTTTTGAAAGAGTATATATTCATTACATATTCATTGAGGTGTATATACTAAAAGCTTAAAGTAAAATCAGACTTATTCCTTTGAATTCAAAGACTGAATACATTAAATTACTTCAAAATACTTTAACCATTTCACACTAAACAATGTGAACATACCCATTTGCTCATTGGTGCTACATGTTTTATTTGGAGTTCTATACCTTATATTTCAGAGTAAATAAAGCTATTCATAGGTAAATGAAGGAGTAGGTAGATTCTACTGACCTCTGGTAAGTTTTTCCCTCATTCTACCAACTCCCCATGGAACTCAGTATCCCAGCAATCAACAAGTGGTTAAAGACTTCCTTATATTTTGTCCATTTATCCATTTGGGTAACAAATGTACCTTAAAAGGACACTTAAATGATATAAAAAGAGAAGCAAAATGCCTTCTTAATGATCATGCACACTGAATGAACCATTGCCTTAAAATGGAAAAAGTGACCACAGAAACTGAGTTTGAACTACCTCGTACCACCCGCCACCCAGCCTGAGCTGTCAGACGCTGAGGAAGCCAACTGAAAGAGGAAGTTCTGCTCAGACACACATTGACTCATAAGATAAGTTACTTCCTCAGACAATTTTCTTGTCCAGTCAGAGGCCTCTCATTTGTTTTCATAGAAAGATAGGTAGAGATGGAGCCAAAATCCTTGGCATAATGAAAAGCAATGAGTGCTCAAACATGGCTTTAGAATGACCAGTTGACCACAGAGAAGAGAAGCCCAGGCTCATGATACTCGTTAGCCACAAGGTCAGTGGAAGAAAAAGCTGCTTGTAGACATTTCCACTCAAATGATCACATTTTTCCACCTATGCAATAAGGCCAAAGACACTTGTTATCTCCATCAGCGAAGAGGGTATTCCTCTGAATTCACACTGAAAATATGAAAGTAGTCACATCTGGAGGACTTGGGCCCCACCCAAGGCTCATATTTACAACACTTTGACAATCGAGCCCTTTTCTGGAGCCCACATGGAAGCTGTCAGAGCAAACCCACAGAGGACTGGTGACGATAGGCTGGACACATTCAGGACTCTCCCAGATACATCCTATTGATCAATACAAAGCAACTGGAGTTCTAATGCCAAGCAATCTGGAAATGAAAATACAAATTGTTTTCAGCCCGTAATTTACCCAAAAAGGCTTCACCTCCAAAAATGCTCAGCGGTTGGTCTCTGATTAGAAGAAAGAACGGAGCTGAAAAAATGCCGAGAGCTATTTAGTTCTGAAGTGTCGGAGGCTTCTGAATATTTGAATTATCTGCTTATAGAGAACTACCCTATGTATCACTCGGAACTTTCCAGTATTTTAAAGAAGGCAATGCACCTAGATCCCAAACTGAACAGGAGATAATGTAATTTTTAAATATGTTAGAATAATTGGATTTTCTAATTGTTTAAAATGTTAAGCAAATCAATAACTATGATTCATGGGTAAGCAAAGTATGGAGATAAAACGCAACCATATCTCAGTGAAACGGACAGTTTTAAGTGCACACACCAGCCATGATGCTGCAGTAAATAAAACTGGTAAGCTCTTCACCTTAATTGCTGTAATTAATGTAAGAAAAGCAAGCCAAAGTTTTTTATTTTTCTTCCTTTTAATATGTTACATCTTCAAATCTATAACAATGGTCCACCTTTCTCATGATATCACTGAGTTTGAGGACAAAAGACATAGAATATAAAAATCAAGTTGTGGGAATTCTGATTTGGAATGAGCGACTTTTGTTGAGATAGAACATCTTCCAGATGGCAGCCACTACACCAGATGCTTGCCAAATTGTCACTTTCAGTACAACAGACAAAAGAGCATTCTAACAATGGACATAGCCTGAGATGGGGAAAGTCATCCCACAGAGTTATCTGTCACTAGAGATGCTAAAAGGCAGCATGTCGGGGTTCCCTTGTGGGTGGTTGTTTCTGTTTTGGTCAGAAATTGAACTAGACGGAGCCTGAGGTAACTCCTAATAAAAGAGTAGCTGACTCAACTCCTTCCACACCATCAGCACAGACACACAAAGATGCCACATTCCCACTGAAAACACCTCAGAATAAGCATTTTCAGATTGAGATCCTAGACTGTCTCTCCAAAGGGAAGATGTCTTCCTCTACTATTAACCGTTTCCCCACAGCCAGTGTCTTCAACATCAGCCAGGTCACCTTGATGTCTAAGTTTCCTGAGTTGTACTAACGGGCCCTCTTTTCATTAACTTTCTTCTGTGACATGTTCATTCCACACACACTGAATTTATATCCGATGCTCTTCCCTGAGGATCTACCATGAAAAACGCGAGCAGGTTGCTGCTGCATGATGTTTGCCCCTTGCCTAAGCAGTCTATGTGCATTTTCCCCCGCGTTCCCCCAGCTGCCAGAAAGCATAGATTTCTTGTCTCCAAGGTGAAATTGTGATTTGCAGGAGGGACAAAGGGAGAGTGTTGAGGGTACAGGTCACCCAGGTCAGGGCAAAGTAGTGCAATGGAAGGGAGATGTCACTAAAAAGACAGATACACCCATACCTTGGGCCCAATAAATATGGAGCTAGGAGTTACAGCCTATGACGAGGGGAAAAAAGGAGCTATTAACAAGTCAATAATGTTCAGATATGCTCATCTGTGTTTAAGGATAGCCACACAATCATTATATCTTAGTCAAGGTCTTAGGTTACTGTTCTAGGACCCCTATTTTACTCCCCGTCTCCCGGGAGCTTCACAGAAACTTAAATTTATAAGCCCAAGTTTATGTTCAAACCCAAGTGTGGTTTAGTTTCTCTTAGGACTTAAAAGAAATCTACCTTTCCCTCTTTGACAAAACTTCATGGTCTTTAACATAAGACCAACAAGGAAAATGGACACGAATCAAATACCGCTGAGTCAAACTGTGCCTGACTGAATCTTGCTCTTCACTTTGGGGGAATACCACATGCTGTTGTGCAAATGCATAGATGACGAGAAGGCGTGAGCCATACGGAGTCCTGTGTGTAAGGAGTCAGGGATTTTAATTAGATTGTTATAAAGTAAAGAGGAAGTGTAGGGAGGACACTCAGCAACAATCATTTTCTGTGATGTAATTTTTGTGAGGTTAAGAACAAGTTACTTTATCCAGACACACGGAAGTGTTCTACAAAGTCTTTTCCATCTTCAGGCATTCTCTGGTGGCACCACCTCAATGGGAATCTCAGGCTCTTGTGGTAATAATAATGGTTTGAAGGAGACAATAGTGAATAAATGAATGGACAAGTGAGTAAATGACAACCTTCATGGAATCAAATAGCCTTGTGTGTATGTGCGTGCGTGTGTGATTCAGGTCAAATTTTTGTTTAGAAGTTATTCAGGCAAAATATCACATTATTAGCATTATTTTAGGATTCCTGCATAGTGGATGGATTTGGCTATCTGCAGACTGCATGTGAAAGCTTAAAACTATTACCTAATAACTCGTGTCATGTAGCAATGGGAATTTGATTAGGGCACAAATGGGAAGTGGTTGTGAGTCAGGAGAGAGACAGCCATGCAAGCGTAAGGCCCTTCACTATGGAGTCAGTCTAGCTAAGCTGGGGGCCCTGACGTCTGCATGTGGCTTATATTCCCCTATTTTAATGTCATAAATCTGCTGAAGTTAGGAAAATATCATGTGCTATGTCAAAAAAAAAAATGACCCTGACAGTAAACAAACAAAAAATCAAACAAAATCTTACAGACATGAAGTGTTAGTAAAAAAGCTTTAGTGAGGTTCCCCTGTGAGAAAAACAAAAGTATTATATGAATTAAAGCGAGGATGTCAAAGCTGGTGGTAGCTGGGATCTCTAGCCTGCCTACCATATGCTCTTTCCAAAAATAGGAAAATACATTTGTGAAATTGTTCTAGAAAATGCTCTAGCTAATGCAAAATTTTCTTTTCAATGAGTGATAAAATGTTAGCAAAAGACAAAAAAAAAGTAATTAACTTTGATTACAAGGCTATTTTAATGGAAATATAATTTAATAGGAATGCAATTTAATATTTTATACATATATAATCATTGCACATAATAATATTATCACATATATCACATATATGCATGTAATAATTAAGAGTATAAAGAATTCTGTCAATGTTTTTCATATGCTACATTTTGTAAGGAAAATTTTTGCTAAGATTGTTTTGAGCATTTAGAAATTGTCAAAGCCTGGGCACTTGCCCTTCCTAACTGTTGCAGTTTTGGATGTCACTACTCTGAATGCTTCAAATGTAATGAGAAAAGCTACCAAGAAAATCAGAGCAAATTTAGATTAGTTAATTAAGGGTATTTTACCTCCATGTAGTATATTTGTTTACCCACCAAACATACACTATTCACTTATGTCAGTTGCTGAATTTCCACAGTTCATGTTTCTTTGAAGGTTGGAGTAAAGAATAATTCATTTTAACAAAAATGTGTTCACCACCAACAATATACTAAGTATTTTGCTAGGTGATGAGGATATAACAATGAATTTTCTATATCCCTTTATGGGCAATACTGTGAAAAGTTGCCTGGTTGGAATGGTTGGTGCTGATTCACTAACAAGAAGATAGGCCACAGTATTTTCTTTGTGAATCACTCTTCTCCATCTGTGGTAAATGATCCTCCTTCCACTAAACCTCATATTTTCTGGCATTTTCTCTCAACATTATGGACACTGGCAATCACTAGTGCATATTTGGAATGTCAATAAGGACCATCATTGAACAACTCATGCATGATGGCTTTGAGGCCATCCAATTGTACCATGGAGATAGGCTCATATTTGTGTTTCTCCTCAACCACATCCTATAGATTCCATTAAAAGTGGTATATCTTTAATTTGAAAGGATTTGTTTCTATTTCTTAAAATAATACAATGCAGCAAAAAGGATATAAAAATTGATTATTTGAGCTCTCCAGCTTAGATTCCACAGTAATAAATGGTATTATAGTTCCCATTACTTGTTGCCTTCCTTTCAAGGACACTGTACACCCCTCTCTCTTGTTATGACACATGCACGGACTCCCTACGGGAAGGACACACCATCCCACTGAGGTAGGCAATGCTAGTTGACTTTTTCTGGCCAATAAATGAATTGTGTGAAGTGACTTGTGTGCCACGTAAGTGGAAATATTAAGGACGGTCATGGGTTCATCATTGCCCAAATAGGAGCTGATTCTTCAGCCTGGATCCCCAAATAAATAAAACACACAGTGCAGAGCCATAGACTAAGACCAAGTTGCAGCTGACTTGTGCTGACATGGAATGTAAGTGACGTAGAACTTAATTGCCATAATCCACTAGGATTTGGAAATTGTTCCTGTAGCATCACAAAGTGAGAGCTAACTGATAAACCACATAAACAGATATTTACATGCTACTAGTAAAACTTAATTTCATTGGTTTATGGCTATCATCATTCCTATTTTATTTCACTTTTAGTTAATCCTTTGGTTGTCACTCTACCATTAATAGTGAGAAGCCTAGTCTCTTTCTCTTGAGGCCCCTATCTTAATCCCATCTTTATTCTTCAAATTACTTGAAAATCTTGGGCAGTATAGTCTCCTCTGTACAAAGAGAACCAATCCTCTAGGCAGATAGGACCTAGAGATTCCAGCAGTGTCTAAGAGCAATGATATAGTGGCAACAAGCATCAGGAAAGCTCCTACTGCTCCGATTCTGTGCTCTTTTAGTTTCTATGGATGCTCTAAGCATGTTCCTCCATTTTCTTATTAATTATATGAGCTCCTTATTTCTCCCAATGAAGTCCCTTTTCAAGGTAAAATAATACAGTTGCTCTCTCTTTCCTGAAATTAAAAAAAAAAATTACAAAGGAACTAAGGAAAAACCAACATGGCTGGAGCAGGGAGTGGGTCAATGTATGTGACTGGGCTATGCAGTAGGCAGGAGTTTTGTAGGGCCTACAGACCACATTTAGGATTTTTCTGATCCTTGTGAGAGTCAGTTATCTATAAAATTCCCTTAAAGGATGAAATGAGAAGGTTACTTTGAGTCGAGGCTGGGGCCCATGGTAGAGCTGAATGTAAATTTGGGGGAGCAGTCTTGTCAACCAAATAATTAGAGATGTAGAGAAAAGGTGGAGCCTGGGCAGGTTTCAGTACTCGATCATCAGGAAAGGAAGGAGCAGAAGGATATGCTTTGGTCAGAGGGCAGGATCAAGAAACAGGGACTCCTCCCTGAGGCCAGCAGGCTGGGGAAAGGTCATGAGGAGGAGACCGAATCCATGTGATAAACTGGACAGGCAAATGTGATTGCCAGCCAAAATAAGCCAGGGAATCTGAAGAGCAAGGCAAGTCAGGGTAAGAACAAAGCCAGGCAATAAAGAAATAAAGTCCCAGGAGGTCAAAGCTTGCAGTGGAGAGAGGTCAGTCCGTGTGTGCACTGGGCAGCATTGGTCCACACGGGCTCACCAGAGCCAGAAAATGGTCCATGTCTTCAGGGAGTGAAGTTTCCTGGTGGGTGTCTGAGTTTCTTCAGTCACTAAGTTCATTATCATCGTTTTCTTTCTCTCCTCCTACCTCTTATCTCTGATTGCTTTTCTCATCTGATCATCTGAGCCAGAGTTTCCACAGCATAAAATCTGACACAGGCAGACACACACGCACGCAACTAAAAAGCCGAGACACTTGGGAATTGCTGACATATCTCAAGCCACTGAACACTCTACCAAAAACTTCTGAAAAATAGGAACAAAATATTGAGGAAGGCTGAGTTTTCTGAAGACATTAAAATGTCTCAATATTCTGCTTAATTCCACAGCATGCATGCCTATTAATGAAATGTGCCAAGCTGGGAAATTAGGAGCCTTCATTATCTTCATATCAAAGACATACAGAGTCGTGCAAAGAATAACAAATGTGAGCAAATAAACTCAAGATTCTATGGAAACAATAAATAAAATAAATGAATGGATTTGGGGAGAAATAAGGGAATAGACTTATCAGTGGATAGAAACTTGAAAAAGAAATAAGAGAAAGTAAACACTTAATTTGTGATAATGGAATTAAGAAAAACAATGATGTTGATTGTAAACTGAATGCCAGGGAAAATGTGTTGGCAATGTGAACCGATTGGATTGTAGAAGCTAATCTCCCGAGGGAAGGGGTGGACGCTTGGTCTTGCATATTAGAGGCAAAATTCTCACTGGCAGGAGTTAGGATAAAATGACCTAATAGGTCTTTTCCAACACTGATGTCTATCGTTTGGCAAGGGAAACCTCGCTAGGAGTTACACAATTAAGCATCCTTGCTGAAAAAATAAATACAGAGGTATCAGATGATGCAGACCCACCCCCTCCCCCAAAATGTAAAAGAGATAGTCACGCCACCAATGGAACCATAAGATCCAGCCCAGAAGAATAATTCTTGACATGGACCAGCGATAAATAGAAGCTTTCATTCCCCTGATTTTCTTAATCCTCAAATCTGAATGGGTGGAGGTGGCAGGTTTTCAGGGGTGCGGGAAAGCAGGAGCTTTGCATAATCTCGTCCTGAAGGTCTGCTCTGTTTGGAAGAGGGTGTCCTTTGAAGATGACTGGATCCGATCCAGCAAGTTCCCTTTTACTCCCACAATCTTTTGCCCACTTCCCTTCACCCCTTGCTCTTGGCTCTACCCATCTCTGGGAAAGTAAGAAAATGACAACACACTTTGTATCCTTTCTTGGAGAATCCGTGAGAAGAGTATTATATCCTCCTAGCAGGTTGGCAAATCCAAACTCCACTCAAAGAAAATCCACTTTGAAAACTGAGTCCACAGAGATGTGGACGTTTCTGGGAAAATACATTGTCTCCTCTTACATTGTGTTTTCTTTTATCTGCAGGCTTAAGTTTTCTGGTTTCATTATTTGATTCAGCGCTTCCATTACTTTGGTTTTCAGAACTAACCACCAGCAGAGACAGAACAGAATATATTGTACAACCTGTGACTGTTTTGACGGACGCAGGCTATACGGACGCAGACTATCCTTTAGGAAAACTGGCAAAATAAAGAAGGAAAATAGCTTATGGGTTTGTAGTTTGAGAACTAACAGCAACGAGTACCAATCCCAGTTCTGAGTCTTTCCTTCCTCTCCTCCTTGCCTTTATAAATGCCTATTTTGGGAGTTTTATCTCTGAATTATTAAAGTTAGGCAATCAGAAAAACCTGGCATGGAGGGTTCTTATTTTGTGTATTCCCAAGAGAACATAACAGCTGCAACCTTTTGGATAAGTAATGTTCATTTTCTAGCCATGAATGGACTTGTTTTAAGCCCAGGGAGTCCAGGATAATTGTTTTAAAGGTTACTTCTATTTGGCTTGCTTCTAGTATCCCTTCTAGTTCTGCTCAGCTCCTCCGTGCACTTTAAAGAGACACAGCTAGATGGAAAAGCTGCATAAGGCCAATCACAAATCCAAGGGTGGGCTTTGCACAGGTACTGCTAAACCAATGGAAAGGTCCCACACACCTACAGGTGGCTTCTACAATGCATCCTTCTTCTGGACAGAGGAGGGTAGTTTTCACATTTCTTGCTATTAGTAAGATAACTTAATTTACTTATTTTTACTCACCAAATATTTTTGATTAGCTATTATGCGCCAGGTAATCTTCACCTTACAACATCGTAGAAATACAACATTAAAATAAAACAAAAATAGGACATGATTTTTAAAAATAAATTTAAGAATGACACTTAAAAATACAAAAACAAGCTTATCATGAAAGGAAGAAAAAGGAAGGTAGGAATGGAAAAAGGGAGTCATTTAGTTATTATCACAAATGACCCAAAGAATTAAAAATTAAGGTTTGCTTTCATTTTCCTTAGAAAACATGTAAGCATCTTTCAACTTCAACTATAGCTAATTTATAAACCAAACATTTTCTCTAGAAAAATCACATGGCTGCTATTGTTTCTTATAAATGAGCTCCCCCAGTTATGTCATAGGTGCTTCCAAATGCATGGCATCTTTTCTTTAAAAAAATGAATCAAGTTCACATGTTTGTTATCACTTTACATGGAAGATTATGGAAAGTCCTAACTACTTTTGGTGTCTCTACCATTATTATTGTTGATTATGTTTGATATTGGGCCATCTCTGCCTAATGATGCCATATACTCTAAGGAAGACAACCCATCCATTGAAGTAAACATAATGATATTCTTGGAAGTTATATTGTAAGGAAAAAATTAATCATGAGAGACATTCCAAACAAGAAAGCTGTTGAGTCTAAAAATCTGCTTTGTGTATCACTTCAGAGTTTAAAATTACAAAGCATGTGCATCTGCCCTAGCACGCGAGTTTGCCATTAATAAGTTGAGTTATCATATTTGGGTGCCGCATTCAAAGTAAATTTATTTTTAATGAAATAATTAAAGATAAAATTAATTTTGGATGATTGACTTTGAACTTATTTTTATATCACTCTTCAAAAGCATGCAAGGGTAGAGGTAGTGGGTTTTCAGAATATCTTAAGAGCCCAAGGTGGTAAAATACTGAGACAAAGAATATCAACCTGAGGTTGATGTGTTCACAACAATTTGGAAAAAAGATTGAAAGCTGGAGT
>VMDR010022241.1:0-16369 GCA_007922815.1 Macrotus californicus
TGATTAACTGAGTAAAAACCCAGAATCCCAAGAGTATTACCTTATGTTAAAAGAGGTTAATACATTCTTTCCGTGATGAAAACTATCCTGTAATGGATAAGCCCCAGACTTATTAATTATATTTGTTAGCTAAAAAGACAGAGCTAAAAAAGAAAGTTCTAGAAAATATAATTGGCATATAAACTTAAGAAATTCTTTGGTGTAAATTTTTTCAGCCTTAAGGTATAATTGACATACAATCAATTGCACATATTTAAAACCTACAATTTGATGAGTTTGGCATATTTACATATCTCTAAAATTTTCACAAGACAACAAACATATTCATCCCCTCCAAAAGTTTCTTTGTATTTCTTTGAAACCCTTCCCTCTTTCCCTTTATCCTCCCTCGTTCCCAAAGCCAGTCCCCAGGCAACCACTGATCTACTTACTCTACATATAGCTTAGTGTGCAGTTTTTAGAATTTTATATAAGTGAAATCCTACAGTATGTGGTTTTTATTGTCTGACTGCATTCACTTAGCATGATTATTATGAGATTCATTCATGTCATTGTATGTATCAAAACTTCATTAGTTTTATTGCTGAGTGGTATTTCATTGTACATGCAAACAATTTCTTTATGGAGTCTCCTGTTGATAGACAGATAGGCTGTATGGTGGTTTTGAAATATGTCCACAAGATTTTGATGCTACTTCCTTTAAGAAGTGAAGCCTAATTTTCCTTTCCTTTGCAAGGTGGGCTAAATTTTGCAACTCTTCTCTAGTGAATAAAGCAGAAGTAATGCCATGCAACTTTTGAGACTAGGTCACATAGGACTTTGGACTTCCACTTGCTCTCCTCAGGATCACCCACTCTGGGGAAGTCAGTTACCATGATGCAAGGAAACATGAGCAGCCCTTTGGAGAAACCTGTGTACTGAGAACCTGCAGACTCCTGTCAACAGCCATGCAAGGGAGCCATGTTGGAAGTAAATCTTCCAATTTCAATCCAGACTTCAGAGGACTATAGTCTCATGGGAGACCCACAGCCAGAGTAACCCAGATAAATGGCTCCCAAATTCCTGATCCATAGAAGCTGTGAGATAATAAATGTTAGTTGGTTTAAGTCATTTAACTTTGGGGTAATATGTTATACCACAATAGAAAACTAATATAGATTGTTTCAGTTTGGGGGACATTGTGAATAAAACTGCTATGAGCATTTGTATGCAACCTTTGAATAGATATATTTCTTTTTGGTTTACTATATATTATGTCACAATTTTTATTTTGCCTTACATTATTTCCATTCAAGTGTCAAGTTGACCCAACAAGGTTACAAGCTCCAGGTACTTACTTAATATTCCACTCAATGCTCAGACCCATGCTAATTACCTAGTAAATGATCAATATGTTGAAGTGAGATAAATTGAGAACAATAAGTACTCCATTGACTTTCAGTATGCACCTGAGAGAAGGGGAGAGAAGGAGATTCAATGTTATTGGTGGACATACTGGCTGACCTCCCCTGTCTCCACCTTGTAAAAGATGAATTGACACTTTAGTTTCAGGAAAAGAATGTAGTTTAGAATCCATAAATAAAGTTTACCCCCAGGTGATATGAGATCTAATTTGAATACTACCCGTAAATGAGGAGAATTAATCCAACCTCATCCTAGTGAAAATCTAAAATGACATACTTCTCGAAATAAAATGTACTTTATCACATTGCTAAAGAGTGTCCTCTCTCTTTCAGCTACTTTCCAACCAATCTAAGTCATGCTTATGGAAACTAACAATGGCATGGTGAATGAGTAAGATATATATTTCATCTCTCTGAAATGGCCGGAGAGAGCCAGGTATGTAGAAACAAAGGAATGCCTTGCTTTTTCTCGATTGGTTTCTACGTGTTTAGTTTATCTGGCATGGAGAACACCGAGCTTGCTAAAGGGGTAGAAATATATGATTCAAAATAGCCAATTGACTCAAAGAAACATTCTAGGCAAAGAAGTGCTACCAAACTTAACTACATTGTACTAATTCTACATACTAGTGGGTGATAGGAATCACTCCATAGTATTTCTTGAGAGCTAGTAATAATGGGCACTTTAAAAAAATATTCATGAGATTTTCTGTTTTGCATTTTCTTATTCTAATCTTGATTCTATGCTACCAATAAATTTGCCTAAGGGAGATTCAGAATTTTTAAAACAGGAATGCAAAAAGAAAAAAAAATAGTGTTAATATTCAGCTTTTGATACCAAAATTCAGCAAATTTTTATGGAGGAAAAGAGACCAAAAGGATTTTCTAAACCCTTTTATCTTCTCCTTTGAGACCCAAATTGTGATCCTAGTCATGATGTTTTGTTTAGGGGAGATGCTATTAACAAGGAAGGAGGAATTAAGTAAACAAAACCGTCCTAGGCCTGATGGATTAGGAAGTACAGTAGACAGAGTAGAAGGGAACAGAATGAGTAGGAGCAATATCAAGGCTGCTGATACCCTCCCTGCCTCCAGCACCCAACTCCACAGCACAGACTCCTGGTCAGAAACAAAGGACTTACTAATCACAGCAATAGCAGTATTCAGAGTATCAGCAGTTGCATAAGTTTCTGAAGCCTGAATGTCCACAGGGTGACAGAAAGGGGTCCACCTCACTCCTGAACACTAGTTGATAGTTTTACAGGAAACTTTGAGTTTACGAAACCTGAATCTTTTATAATGGAAAGTGAGCCTATCTGAACTTGGCCCCAGAGGTAGGTATTGTCTTGTTATTATGATTAGGAAACAAACTTTCCTTCTGTCACAGAGTCAGTTTCCTCTGAGTCTGCTCACCCTACAATCAACCTTAAGAAGACAGTCTGGAAGAAAGGTAGTCAGAGCCACCTAGCTGTGCAAAATTATGAGACCCATAGAGGACTGTGTCCCAACAATCACTACCTAAGAAAAACCTTCAAAGTAAGCATGTTTCACTCACCAGAGAAGGAAATCAGGATGAGAAAATTAAGGAACTCACACTAAACCCACAGTAATGCAGTTGGGATTTACACCCAGCCCTGTCTCCTTCTATACCCTCTCCCCACTAAACTACTCCCAAGACCCATATGTGTTTATGACAAGCCAAAAATCATTTTTATTCATTTACTATGTCCCCACCTCCAGGATAATAAATCTTATTTCCTGAAAAATATTCCAGAAAAACTGAAACAAAATTTTATAAATGAGCTTAATACCTCCCTTCATATGTGATGACATATAAACAAAGAACCATCTTTTAAAAAAGATTTTATTTTTTTATTTTTAGAGAGAGGAGAAGGGAAGGAGAGAGGGAGAGAAACATCAATGTGTGATTGCCTCTTGCACGCCCCCTACTGGGGACCTGGCCTGCAACCCAGGCATGTGCCCTGACTGGGGATCAAACCAGCAACCTTTGGTTCACAGGCCCACACTCAATCCACTGAGCCACACCTGCCAGGGTTCAAGAACCATCTTGAACATTTTGGTCCGAGCAGATGCAAGATGGAGGGGAAAAAAACAGAAACTCAACCAACAGGCAGACCAAGGTCTGGTACACACAGCACAGCTGAATTTTCTTAGGCGCCTGCATTACTATGTTCCATCCACATCTCTGACTCACAAAATCGTGCATGTAACAAAATGGTTTTTGTGCATGCTATAATGTTTTCAGGTGTTTTGTTAAGAATCCAATAGACAACTGCAACGATATGTATACATGTTGGAAGACTCATTAAAAAAATAAGAATTAGGGTAAATATTAAAGAGAAATTGTAAGTTTAGATTGTGAGCTAATTTGAAGTTTAAAAGGGCAAGTAAAACTTAAAAATGATCACTTTGCAGAGTTAATAGGATTAGATTTCTAATGATCTTTGAAATCTCTTCCAGATACTGACTGACCTGAAGTTGGTAGTTATCATCCTAGGGTTGTATGTCTCAACCAGAAACACTTCTGTCCTCCACCAGGCCCTTGGCAATGTCTAGAGATAGGTTTGGTTGTCACAGCTGGGGAGAGGGTTGCAAATGGCGTATCATGGGTAGAGGGCAAGGACAATGCTAAACACTTTGATGAGCAGGACAGACTCTTCACAAAACAGAATTATCCAGTCGAAATAATCAGTAGTGCCAAGGTTGAGAGACTGTGTTTCAGGATTCCAGAGACAACTGTATTTAAACAAAAGCTTTGAAAACCCTTTTCTCTGGTAAATTCAAAACTTCTTACATTTGAAGAGAAGCTTTTCTTGTTCACATTTTATTTTGTGCAAAATGCAATTTTAAATGTTGAGGTGAATTGGAGCATACAGTTTTGAGTCTAAGATATATACATTTCTTCACATACTTATTTGGCATTTTATTTGCAGTAGACAATGCACTAGGCACTCTGGATTTCAAAATAAGTTCCCTGCCTGCCATAAGCATCTAACAAGGAGATAGGTCAACAGTTATATTTCCATCAGATAACTGTAGAACAAGAAGTTGGAAAATAGGACAAAGAACAGCAAAATCAGTAGGAGATTCTCAGGAAAGGCTTTAAGAGGAAGGAGCCCTAGGCTGAGACTGTATGGGTAAGTAGAAATATTTCAGACTGGAGGCTGAGAAAAACAGGCTTTATAACAGGGACAAAAAGCATCCCTGATGTACTAGTCTAATTAGTTTAGAAAATAAATTGTGCTTTCCTTTAATAGTATATGAAGCAATTAGGAGTTAAACCAGAGCTAAAAATCACTTGAGGCTTCTGAAAATTTGATTGGAAAAAGTATAATGGCTGATAACATAAATCTCCAAGGAGAAAATCAGAAAAAAAAACAAACAAGTTTCTGTAATATAACTTTCTTCATGGTCCAGAGATTAAAAATATGAAAAGTGAAAAAACTCAAAGACAAGTTTGGCCACAGCTACGAAGAGATTTAACACAGAAAAAAAGCTTTGAAAGGCCCTAAGGCCAGCATCAAACCTAAGGATCAAGAATAAGGGGCATTAGAACCAGCATGCAGGAGTATTAGTGATGTAAAATCATAGGTTACACTTTGGAAAATAAGTTTGCCTTTGTTGTTTTCTAAATTCTTTTTCAGCTTGGAACAATCATTTTTTGAAATTCCATTTAAAACCCAGGAGATCTTTATGATAAATAACCTAAAGTCTCTTATACTATCATATGCCTTCAATTTTCCTACATTTATTTTCCCTTTAGAGGCAGGAAAAAAAATCCCTGTGGGCTCCAGAATATTTTAAGTACTTTAGTCATACAATATTCAATTTGAACTGGTATTACTTGTAAGTTTTTATGATTGGAAAATCATATGGTATGACTTTTTTAAATAGCCCCAAAGACTATCATAGCACTTCTATAATCATTTGCTATAATGATGTATTCTAACACCCAAGAAAATGTACCTAATTTCAAAAGACACATTTCCCTTGGCAAAACACCTGGTTCAAAGTGGAACAAAGCTTCTTACTTCACAGCATCCTCTGAAAGTGATGCATGTTAAAAGATTGTGGTCCAACCCACAACCAACACTAGAATCCCACTACACCAGGTTGGCCTGCTTATTCTAAACTACATAGGGTCCAGGCTCTCTCCCTAGGCACGAAGAAACCCTGTTTTCAAAAAAAATCAGTTGTTGTATAACGACTTCAAAGTAACTAAGTGGGACTTATGCTAGAATATCTAGTGCTTGAGTGTCCCAAATATCAAGTACATGATGTGATGTATTTTTGCGGAAGGCAGAAACCAGGTCACCCCTAGAGGTGCTCGTTCATTGTTCTCATCCATGCATAGCGGTTTTCTCAAAAATGTTTCTCAAAGTGTGGTTCCCGGATCACTTGCACTGACAAAATCTGGGGTATTTATGAAAAAGCAGTTTCCTTGGTGCCCTTTCAGGCCCAATGGATAAGAATCTTTCATTTGATTCTTAGGCATGTTTGAGATTAATATGCATGTCTTATGTTGAAAGCCAAGCAAGATTTTGCATAAGAAAATTATTTATTTTGTGTTGAATTCACTCAGGATATGAAATTATACTCAAAATATGAATTTTCACTTCTTTAATTAGTGATATTGACCATTATTAGCCTACATTTCCATGATGGGATATCAACATTTGGGGGAAATAACTACTGATTCTCTACTTAAAAAATAAAATATTTTATCACATTCGTCAAAGCCAGTGAGCCATCGTAGTGAAGTGTTAATGCTGTCTCCTCAATTCCCACTTCTAGAAGGGTGTGGTGGAGCAATGTTTCTCCAGATAGAAAAGTCAGCTTCAGACATCCAATTTCTCTGGGAAAAAAAAGTTTATTGTTAAAAATATTTTTTTTAATTTAAAGTATGAATGTGGCCTGGCCCAGGAAAGAGTTGTAGATTTAACTTCAGAGCCAAAACCACAGGGATAACAGTGTGAAAAAGAGTAAAGTATATTGTACTGACAGGATGTTTTTTCAGACATAAGATGTATCATAAAAAATCAAACAACCCTAAAACCATGTGTTTCTATAGATCTGCAGTGTGCCCCACAATACCTAGCAAAATGTTATTAATACCTTGGGAGGAAGGGTTGGGTAGTGGAAGGAATTTATATATTCATGACTGAATAAATGCAGTGCACCCCCCTTCCCTTCACAGCTAGGTCTTCCTGAATTGGATTCCCAGAGGAGGCCATCCATTGGTTAGCCAGAGATGTCTGGCCTCATGGAAATACATAATCTGGATCAGATTTTTCTTACTGTCATTGGAATCATGAGAAAGATGAGTGAAGGGGGAAAAAAAACCTATGATGAAGAAGAACCCCAAGGGAGCAGAAACAAGACAGAGACAGACAAGGGACCAGAATGCCTCTGGAAGACAGGTTGGTTTTCCAATTCTAGTTGACATGAAAGCTAGCTGAATGCCATTATGTGTCCTATATACCATGAGGTTTCTGAGTGCCTTCAATAGCCCCATTTCCCTTTCATGTGGGCCTTTGTTCTGCAGCCTTGAAAAGGATAATAAGGTTCCTAAGAGAATATGATGAATAATAGTGTGAACTTCCATACAAAGCACTTACAATGGAGATCTGCCTCCTCACTTGGTTTTCATCAGAAGTCTGGCCTCTCTGAAATAGCTTCTATGTCTTTTATCAGAATTTTGTTGCCTACCATGTGGATAGGAATTACACAGAGAAGACAGTATTTGGACGCAAACCATACTGTCTCGACTTGAGTAAACATGGTCTTTATTCAGTCGAATTCCCTTTAAGCAATGGAAACTAACATTTAAGTACATTGCTTGTGCAAAGATCTTTACATCATTAGCTTTTTAATCCTCATAGATGTATAAAGTTTTGCTAGGGGAACGCAAGAGTTAAACACTTTTAGCTTTAGATATATAGCTAATAGGCTTAGTGATTAATGCATATAGAAAGCTGTTGTTCCAGGAACTGGAATGTATGACCAGACCTAGCTTGACTCCAGGAGGTCCACAAGCAATTCACCCTTTGTGCCCCAGGAAAACTGAAAGTGATCGAGATGGTATCTGAGCCATTGTGCCCCAGGGAGAAAACATCAGATGCAGACAAAGAATCGCTGGGATGCTAAGGAAAATCACGAGAGTGCAACTTTTATCTGACTAACTTTTCCCCTGAATTCCAAACCCGCTACCTACCCTTTTCTTTTCCTTATAAAAAAGGTCTATTTGAGATGGTTTTTTAGGGCACAGAACCCTCCATTTTCTCCAATTGTTGGCATCTGAATAAAACACTCATAAAGATGCAATCCTTGTCTCTACTTATTGGTTCTGGTAGTGACAGGCAGCACAAACACTGACTGTTCTGGTTTCAGTTTTGGCTCAGGAAAGCAAAGTGATTTGTTCAGTGATCAAAGTTCAAAAATGGTAGTCTTCACACCATAGTCCAGGACTCCACCTCTTAATTCAGAGCTCTTTCTACTAGACCAGCATCTCACAAAATATGGTGCATGCAGCATTTATGGTTTCCATGATTACTTTAAATAGATAATGAAAAGATTTTTAAATTTTAAAGTTACACACATATTTTAGAAAAATAATTAGAAGCAAATTTGGTTTTGTGAATTTATGTGTGTGTATATATGTATATATATATGTATATATATATATATATATATATATATATATATAGTAAATAATAGAAGAGATGACACACAGATACAGCAAAAACATTAAAGGGAAATGATTGAGTTTTGAAACCCTCACCACATCAAGTTCATATGAAAGTATAATCAATATCTTGGAAATCCACTCAAAAGTGGTCCAGTGGCAATATTAAGTTTAAGATTGGTACTTTAATTAAATATTTTTAGAAAGGAATATGTCTGTAGTACTCTATGTCCATATTCTGTTGAAATGATTAGGGTGTTGAAGATATTATTGCATTTTTTGTTTTCTATAATCTATATCTAGTGTTATTTCTGGTAAAAAATTAACTATAAATATATAAATATTTTTCTACATCCAATACATGTGCATTAAAATTGCTGAGTAATAATATACATAAACACTGTACACTCTTCTAAATTCTTTAACAAATGCTAAGGAGATTTAAGCATATACTCCACAACTTTGCACGTTTTGAGAATATTTCCCAGGTAATAAAACAAGACAGGGCAATGTTATAAAGAAGGCCTAAGGACTTCACCCACTGGAGAAATATAACAATCCTTCGGTGGCATATTGCTTGGGCTGTCATACTCAGATGATACAATGGACCAGGGAAACTAAAATGACTGAGAAATTGAAATGGATAGTAAATGGACATTCTGGACACAAACATAAGAACATGCACAGATAGAAAATTCTTCTCTTGCTAAATCTAAAGTTCTTCCAGAGAAATGTAAATGTGCCATTAAGGGGGTCTCGTTGTAGTTGCATGGCCACTAGGGGAAAGTAGCAGTAGGACTTGATTAAGGAATCCAAAATTCTATTTTTCCAGTTCCACCATCCACTCACTGAGAGACTCCAGGGAAGGCCTCTCACTGCTCCAAGTCTCTGTTTTGTCACTTAGAAACAATGGATAAAAGTATCTGCCTGACTATATCCAAAGATTATTGCAAAGGGACGTTATATACATAAAATGTTATGTACCTGTTAAACAATATTATGCTTAGCAAAATAGTTAACAAAAAAAAAGGTTTAAATTTTCGTCCTTATAATGAGGTTTGCTTGCCTTATTTTCTCATCTATTGCAAAGCTTGGTGTGTTTCTTTTAAGAAACACAATTATTCTGGAGCACAGAATGATACTTAAAATATGAAGGCTGAAAGCATGTTTATAATGGGAGGTAGGGGAAATCACGTGTTAAAGAAAGGACTTTTTTCAGGGACCATTACAGCAGATTAGGTGATGCATTGGATGAGATGGTCCAACTTCAACAAACAAAAAACTGCTCTTAGAATTCTAATGAGGAATGTGTTTATTTTTCACAGAACAGGCTCCACCAGTCTGGTGAAGTATTTGAATGAGGAATTCGTACACTCTGCCTCTGTCTCAGGCCAATCGTCACTAGCTGGTTTGGGAATGTTATCTCTCTGTCTTTTACTGCCAGCGTGGACCTTGCTGAGGTTCTGAAAGCCTATGTCATCATCATTTTGTTTTCTGAGTCCTTATGAAGTTTATCTTCCAGAGAAAAATCGCTCCAGGAGGAGCCTTCAAGACAGGGTTGCTGAGTGAGATGGATGTGCAGTTCTAGGGAAGTATAAAAGGCTTATTTACGTCCTGTTTAATTACTTTAGAAATTACTATTTCTGTATTCCTTGATAAGCTCACTTTACTTTCACTGAGGTCAAACACTGCCCTTAAAAATCACTTGATACCCTCTGCCCTTGGTTAGATGTCAAGTCTGAGGAACGTTTCCAAAAAAACCGTTGCTCCTCCAGATGACCTGTGGAGGTGGTTTCAAGTTCTGTGAATCTAAATTGCCTTTTTCTTCAGCTCAGATATCTGGAAGAAAGGTTGCCTATTGTACCCTCTAGTGGTGATTGTGACATTCTTTCAAAAAATACTTTTATTTTATTCCTTGGCCTTTTATGGTAAAGCCACTGTATATTTTAAAATATATTTATTTCATTCTTTGGACTTATATGTAAATTATACAGTACAAAATAATTTTTTCAATCTTTCCAGAGATGCAAGTAATGAAAATCATTTATATTATACTATGGTGCTTATAAATGCATCAAAAATACTTTCATAGATTGACTCATTTTCCTCACATTTTATTAAGCCAAATTTCATTCCACTTTTTAAAAGTGTTTTCATTTTTCTTTCAAAAATGAAAGAAATTTTGGAATATTGCCAGTAGGCAGTTAGTTAGTTACGCTATTGGAAGAAGTATATATAGCACTCTGCATATCCCAAAATATCATTTATATTTGTGTTTAGGGGTCCTTTATATTTATGTTGGGTCACGAATACATCTCATTTTCTAGAATTTATAGCATTTGAAATAAAATAAAGAAGCTGCACTTGAAAATCCCGATTCTGCAAGAACTAGGAATATATCCACTCTTCCTTCCTTTCTCGCTGAGCTTCCCCGCTCTCTGCTCTCTCCCGCCCTGAGACAGACCAGGGAGCACCTTTAAACTGAGGGAAGCGCACGCTCTAGGAGAGCTGCTGCTGAGAGTGCTGCGGTCTCCGTCTACGTTCTACTCCCGTAGAAATTTAATTCGACATTTTTATTCTAAAGTTCTTGCTTCCAAATTCCTAGCGAGTTACAGTTTGAATATAGATTATGAGAACTAAAGCAGTTAAGAAAAACAAAGGAGATAATCAAACAGAACAGGTGGTTCTCAACAAAAACTTGAAATTAAGACTTACCTTCAATGGAGAGTAATCAAGAGATAACCATAAGTTACAATGACTTGAACAAATAGATAAAAATGTCTTGTTCCTGGATAAAAAGACTCAGTATTTTAAGATGTCAACTTTCCTAAATTAACCCGTTGGAAATTCAGTAACATCCACTGGAATTTTAATAAACTTGATTGAATGTTTCTAAAGTTTATCTGAAAGTATGCAAATGAAAATAGCCAACAACAACAAAATTAAAATAAGGGTAATAGAGGGAAGGGATAGTTTTAATATGTGTTTAAAGGTGATATGAAGCCATAATAAATAAAACTGTATGTTATCACAGTAAAACAGAAATATATCAATGGAATAGGAAAACAAACAAGCAGTAATATGTGGTATTTTAGTAAATGCTAATATATGTTGAATTCGTGAAGAAGAAGGGATTAACCATTTGGAGAAAATACACAAAGTCCCACTTCTCTCCTCACACCAAAATATATTCTAGTAAGACCCATGAATTAAATTTTGAAAGACAGTAAAATACTGAAAATCATAAGAATTAGTATTTCAATATATCTTAGAGTGAGGAAAGCATTTATGAGCACAAAATAAAACCCAGAGGCCATAAAGAAAAATACTATCAATACAATATTAAACAGATTTAAACTTTGAAATTATTTATAAAAGTCTTCCGTAGTTATGGTCAGAGGCAACAGCTGAAAAGATATGTGTAGTATCTGAGAGGACGAAGCACTAACTTTCTAATTCACGAAGAGTCCTCTGTAGTCACTAAGAAGACAACCCAGGGCAAAACTGGCCAAGCACAGAAATCGGCAAACCACAGACGAGCAAATGCAAATGGGCAGAAAACAGTGAAAAGACGCTCGACCTCACTAATGATCACAGAAACACAAATCTAAACAAGCTAAAAACTTCACTGATTATCCTGGCAAATGTTAAAAGGGTTTATAACGTGAAGTATTTGAGGGTGTGATGAGACGGGGTGTTTTAGTTCTACAGGTAGGCATGTCAATTAATGCAATCTTTTGGGAAGTAAATTTGGCAATATTGATTTTTTAATGTAATCTTTACTGTATTTTTTTCCATTACCATTTAGTGCCCTTATACTCCCTCCCCCAGCAATCACTGCACTGTTGCCCTGTGTTTGCTCAACATTCGTCAAAATGTTCTTTGACTCCATAGTTTCACTTCTATACTCTTAGGACTTTATCCTACAAAAGTACTTTGCATGAATGTGCAGATATATGTATATAGATGTCTTCATGTTATTAAAAATGATCCAAATGTCCACTGTAGAAAATGGATTGTCATTCCTTATAAAATTAAACAGTAATTCACTGAAACATGGCACCATATTTTGCCGTGTATAATGCACACTCTTTTGCCCAAATTTTTGAGGAAAAAATAAGGGTGTGCATTATACATGGGTAGTACTAAATCCATATCTATATGTTTTTAATTCTTTTATTTATGCTTATGTATTAAAAGTGTAACTCTAGAGAGCAATAATGATATCTGTATGCAAAGTAATACCCTGGAATATGATAATTGGTTTTGTTTCTAAATATAACTAAATAAATTGAATTAAGAGTTAAAACAAAAGACTTTTTCCTGAAAGTTTGGGCCAAAAACATGAGTGCACAGTATACGCTGGGGCACATTATACACAGCAAGACAAGGTAATTCCATGTGATCCAGTGATATAGAGAGATCTGATTATAATAACTCAGATCCCTGGGGAGAAGTAGGGAGGGGCTGTAGGAGGAGTTTGCTAAGGTAACTGTGGGCAGTCTAGGATGTGATTGGCTGAGAAGCTGAATGCCTCCAGAGCCCGTGGAAATAAAAAGAGGGCTGGCTCCATCTCAGAGAACTCTCTGGCTCCTGATCTGGCTCTCTCTCAAGCTCGGGCTCAGCTCAGGCTTGGACTGGGCCTCGGGCTCTCAGGCTCCAGCTCTCAGGCTTGCTCTCGGGCTTTTCTTCCTCAAGGATACCTGGATGATCACGCTGCAGCTGCCTGCATTTCCCAGTGGATGGTATTTTGTATGGGAAGGAACTCCGGGTATAGCCTAGGATTGGGCTGGCCTGGCGGAGGGTGGCAGGTTTATCTGTGGGTGTCCTAGAGGAAAAAGGCTCTGAGGCAGAAGCCTGCCATTCTTCCAAAATTGTGTAGCTTTTGTATATTATGTTGTTTTTAGTTTGTAAACTAATTCTACAGAAACAAGATAACTAAAATCTAACAGGGAAAATGATAGAGAACTCAGGGATTAAAGTTTAGCCTTAATTGATAGGCTTCAGTGATTAAAGCTGTGCCTTGATAGGTTTAAGTAACTGCTTTCAGATAAAGACTCCTTTCCTTTATCACCAAACCTTTGCCTCTGGAATTTTTCCCTAGAGGGTGGCCACAGGAAGCAGGACCCCAAGATCTGTTTGGTAACAGCAGCAATTTCACTTTTGGGCACAAACCCAAAATAACTGAAATCAGGGACTCAAACAGATATTTGTGCATCCATGTTCATTGCAGCTCCATTGACAATGGCCAAATATGGAAGCAACCTAGGGGCCACTGACAGATGAGAAGATAAACAAAGTGTCTACATACAGTTGAATATTATTCAGCCTTAAAGAGGAAGAAAACTCTAATACATGGTACAACATGGATGAACCTTGGAAACATTATGCTAAGAGAAATAAGCCGGTCACCAAAGAACAAATACTATGTGAACCCACTTACATGAGGTACTTGGAGTAGTCAGACTATAGAAACAGAAAGAAGAAAGGTTGTTTCCAGGAGCTGAGGGAAGGGGAGATGGAGAGTTAATGTGTATGGACACAGCATCTCAGGTGGGGAAGATTACAAGGTTCTGAAGATGGACAGTGGTGAGGTACTGGACAATACGAATATACGTAATGCCACAGAACTGTATACCTACAAATGGCCCAAATGGTAAATTTTATGTTATGAATACTTGGCCACAACTTTAAAAGTGCTGGATAATAAATATTGGGGTATACATACCACTTACATTACCTATTAAAGTATTTTTAAATACTTGCAATATGTTTTAAAAATTACCAAAATGTTCATCAATAAACAATAGCATAACCATTTAATGGAGTAGCATGCAGCTATTATTTATAAAATGAATGTTGTGAACTTGTACTTACATGGAATGATGAATAAGATGCATTGTCAAGTGAAATGAGGAAATGGAAATAGAAAATTGTATTACAGTTATTTTACATATTTCTCTTATAAAAATAATATCACATCATTAACCAAGGGTAAGGCCATGTAACCAGATGATGGAAAAGCATCATCTTTATGGTTTTCTTCTTAGAGACACAGAGCCAGGTGTCTCTTTTGAATATACCAGTTGGGTTTCTCTCTAAAAGATGGATGTTCTCCACTGTCAATCACACGAGGAAGAGAATCAGCCTGGAAAAGAAAGTGAGGGTTTAGTGAGCAGGAATTAGACTGAGGTAAGAAGAAAAATTTCCTTCTTTCTCTGGGTTTAAGACTTGGAGACTGTGAGAGGCAAGAGCCCTGACCTGTGTCCGACCACGTGGAGACATACTGATGAGAAGACAGGAAGATGTCTTGGCCGATACGGGGTCCAAGGCAAGCTGGACTTGAGCTGCAGCAGACATTTATTTTTCATGTCTTCCATTAGTCCCTGTCCTTCTGTAAGATCTCAGACATGCTGTGGGGATATCACTGGAGAGCCTGTGTTCATGCTGATGGGCAGCCATCACTGCCAAAGGCTGCCATGTCCTCTAGAGTGGAAATGGTGTCATCCCTACAGTAAGGAGAACCACTTTGCTAAAAAGAGGAGGGGTGAGAAGAACCTCAGGGATGTGTCCTGTAGCACATGTTAGGTGCCAAAGCCCCTCAGAGATAGCTGAGACATTCTTTGTAGGAGATCCCATCTTAGTCAATAAAGAACACTGGGGAGAGGTCTCACCACCATGGTTTGGATCAGAGTAATTTTAACCCACATAATCTGGGATCTTTCTGACCCTCAAAGGTAAAGGTGATTAAACACCCAACCCCAGTTTCAAGTACTATGGATTCTAAAACCTCCCCAAGTGTTCTGTGAATTCAAGGGGATCAAGGAGCAAAGGAAGAAGGGACTTAGATCTCACAGCCTCCTCTGGTGTGGTCTCCATTCACACAGCTTCAAGAAAAGCTCACTCACACCAAAAATTTGGTGGATATAACAGTCTTACTAAACCACCAGGGACCCTGGAATGAACCAAATGGCACGAAGCCCCATGGGAGAATGCCGGTGCCCACACACTTCTTGGCACCCCAGGACCACGAATTCTCGTTACTCCATCCAGTGCCCAGTCTTGCAGCATCCTTGGGCTCCTCACACCACCCCCTCATTTATTTCCCCCTGATTATTTCTTCTCAGCTCTGCCCTCTTCCCATTTTTGAAAGAAAAACAAATTCTCTCCCTATCCTAAGCAAAGAAATTCTGCCCTATTGTCTGAAGTTTGTGTATCAACCTACACCTTGGCCAACACCTCTAAAGCTTCACCTTTTAATACAATTATTTACTAAGGTATTTTTCCAGACTAAATCTATGATGAATTTTCAGGTCAGTAGTTAAGATAACAAAAGTATTTCTACCTTTTTTTCTAAAATAGAAAGATAAATAATAGATATGTGTAGCTTCTGAAAAAGTTAGGGGACAATTTACTGAAAAGTCAACAATAAATTATCTGTAAGGGAGTGGATCATAGATTACTTTCTTTTCCTTCATTGGATATTTTCAGTGACCTTTAAGTTTTTACAATGAGCATATGTCTCTCTTCCCTGGGACTTCGAAGGTGAGGTGGATGTACCACCTGCTCTCGGCAAGCTCCCCGTGCACAGCCCAGGTTCCAACCCCAGTGGGACAGGGCTGGTCCATATGGCTTGTCCCTGACCATCCAAAGAACTAAGATGTCTAATTGATTTATCCGTGCTTATTGAATTTATTTCATATTGCTGTGAAACATTTTCTGAGTAGCAGTGGACCCACCGTCTGTCTCCTGGAGCCATAAATTGCCACAAATTCCTAGTTTTAATGGGTCTCCCTAATGTAGTCCTTCTGATCAAATTGGCATTTGATTTTCTCTGTCATTCACTCTGCAATCTATCTTTTGTTGGATTTTAATTAAAAATATTGCTAAATATTTTCTCTGGAGCTATAATGCCAAGGAATACATTGTTAGACATACTTTCCTGTTTGTCCTGATAAGAAAGCCAGGGAATTCTAATTCTACCAGTTTTTCCCCCAGGTTTGGAATTTAAATTATTTCAATATATACTTGTATATTTATAAAATGAGACAAGTTGATAGCAAGAGCAGTACTCAGTAATTGGAAAGTCAGTTACCTTTTATCTCTGGGTTAAAAAGAAGTAGGTCAGTTCCTTGTTAATATTAGCAAATATTATTTATAGCATGGTATAAATTACTGGGGGAAAGACATCCTGATTTTGATTTTCAAGCAGGAGGCTACATGTAACTCATTTTTATTCCTAAATGTATTAAGAACTCGGT
>VMDR010022242.1:0-16317 GCA_007922815.1 Macrotus californicus
CACTAGCTGTGTATTCAAGTATGATATTGATGGGAGTGGTGGGAAGGAATATAAAGTGCGTTCAAACCCCTAGTCACCAAGAAGGCAGTTCATGCAGGGGAGGGCAAAAACCAAGAAACTACTGAAACCGGTGGTATAGTGTAAAGGAGTAGTTTTGTTTTTTAAGTTGTTATCATCAGCTACCTGAAGACCTTTTAATAAAATGAATTGTGAGAGTAACTAATTTAGTGGCTTTATCTTTGGTTTTGGATGCTGCAGGGTAGAAGAGCATGTTTGGGTTGATAGAGCTCCCTACCAAACAATCACAGATGGCTACACATAATGCAGACACACAGAAGGTTATTCCTGGGGAAACAGCCTGGAGAACTGGATAAAAGCCACCTTCAGGTCTGTTTACACTGGTAAGGGGGACTGCCCAATTCCTCCTATAAATGCTAAGTGGAATGCCTTAGATGAAGTGACTGATATGCTTCATGTGCAAGCCATGTGGGACTGGCTTACAATGACCTGGAAATTCACCTCCTGAATATGCCCTTTGCTGGATTATGGCTAATGCTGTGATTAAGGGCAGACCTTTTTCATGGACACCCCATATATTTTTAGTGCTGCAAAATCAAGCAATTATATGAGAAACTTTATAGAATTTGGTATCTCAGCTTCTCCTTAAGGGTCTTACAGGTAGTAATAAAAAAACTTCAGTTAATTAATAAGAATGCAGGGAGGCAGAGGGGAAAGTCAAAGTACTCTTCCTACAAAGGTGGAAAAGGTTTAACCACTATTAAGAAGAAGTAAATAAAACAAATATTGATAGGATTGAAATAAAGATTAAAAAGGGGGAGACAGTCACAGGATTCATTCCAGCAGGGTGGAAATTGTTAGATGGTTATTAGAAATGGGTTGAATAAAGTGGATATTGATGGTGTTAAAGGATAAGCTGAGGCATATTAAAATTTTTAAGAGTTTATGTGAGCAAAACTCTATTTGAATTGGGCAGCACCAAACCAGAAACAGTTATGAACACTCTGCCAATAGGAGCTAGGGGAAATAGTTTTATGGAGAAGATGCAGAAGCAAAGCAAGGAAAGTATTTGATTGGCTTATAGTTTAAGTGTTGCCTTTTTGGGGGGAGCTCTGTTGGTTGTATGTGATTGGTCAGTGGGTTTTGATTTCTTAACCTTGCAGTATTACAGTCTTAAGTTTGGTTTACTTAGACTAGTAAGGCAATACAGCCACCTCAGTCTAAAGCCCTCCCTACTTAATTAATTTAAAAATGTCATTAAAATGAAGATCTCCTTCACCTGAATGTTTTATGACAATGGTGTTGCATTTGAAGAACATGGCCTGTACCTAGTGTTGTAAAACCAAAATCTGTTGATGCAGTCCTAATGGAGGCTATAGTTAGGAATGTAAGGGTTGATGGAATGAAGATAAAAGTTTGTAGAACTGGTATGCTGAACGGTCTTTATGTGAAGTGGTTGTACCTGTTTTACCTGATTGTACTGTGGAGACAGACATTGTTTGTAACTGAGGAATGTTTCTCCTACTTAGCCTTATAAAATAGAAGGCATGTAAATCTGCTCTTCGAGCGATATCAGTTGGACATGCTAAATGGAAACCAGTAAGACTGCGTGAGCCCACACAGTGTGGAATGAAAGCTGGTGGGCTGACTTGGACAAGTTCTCGGTGATAGCCCCATGTGGATCATAGATGGGGGCTTATGGAAAAGGCCTGAGAGTAGCTTCCCACAATGACTACTGGGATGTCGGACTGGAGAATTTTCATCTAAGGAGCCATTACTAGTTTACTACTGGACATTAATTAAAACTGCCCCTATGACTAAAGGACATAAAATAACCTTGAAAATGGAAATACTCATGAAGTCAGGTAATGTTGGAGAAACTCTCTAATGTGGATTGCAGCTCCCAGAAGATTTCCATAATAAAGTGGAAACAGTTTACACAAGATTGTGGTCCACCAGGAGAACACGGTGAGCCTCTTTTCCCCTAGGACTGGCTCTGAGGAGCTGTTGGAGTCTATTGTCTTTTGGTCAGTGTCTTATAAACAGCTCCTGACAGTCCAGCAAAGAGTTGCTTGGTTTGTGGATGGCAGTTCCAAGGTGGACAGAAAACACCTTGCTTGGGAGGCTGCCATTCTCCAAAAGAAGGTAAAAACAGATCAGCTTTGTGAGCTGAACTGCGTACTATTGTCCTAGCAGTGATGGAATGATTGAGTATTGGCAAAAGTCCCTATGTTTGGGTGTTTACTGACTCATAGGTAGTGACCAATGGACTGGATGCCCATACAGATCACATCTCTGTGGATATCACTATGGGAATTTGAGAAGTACATTAAAGTAGGACTTGTTGATGCCCATTAGAATTCCCTTCCTGGTTCAGAAGGTGATTCGAATGAACAGGCAGACATTCCCATGCATTTGCTTAAGGTAGCCACCTAGGTCCATGACACGAGTGGATACGGGGGTGCTGCAACAATGTAGAGATGGAGTGAATTTTGACATATTTCTCTTGCACTCTTTGAGGCACAAAATGCCAATAAAAATTGTTCTATCTGCCAGCAAGAGACAGACTGCAGATAGCTGTGTGGAAAATTCTCTGGGGGGAAGGCCATGAACATATCTAGTAATTCAGACTGATATGTGTAGCCTTAGGGAGCTACAAATGGGTTCTGACAGGAATAGACACTGACTCTGGATTGGGCTTTGTTTATCAGGTGGTAGATGCAAATGCTCAGAATGCTATAAAAGAGTTGGAAGATATTGCACCAGTTTGGACCTCTGAGTCATGTGTTTTCAGGCCAATGAACACACTTTACAGCTTAAAATGTCCAACAGTGGGCAAGAGATATCCTGCTCCGCGTAATAGTTTGATAGAAAATGGGAACGGGCGATTAAAACATTGGTTGTCTAAAACAGGGAGGGGATATAGGCATGGAGTGCTGGCTTACACACCTTCACGAGTGTGTGCTCACACTCAGGAGGAGTGGGGCTCAAGGGGTGTCCCCACTAGATGGATTCCTCTATTCTTTCTGATGAATTTGGAGAAGAGTAAGTTGAGGAAGATACCTGTACGACTATGCACTTCTTTTTGAGCAGGGAGGACGCTGATATAACAACTATACTTATTTTTTTCCCTCACATCATCTCAATTTTGTTTCTTTCCCTACTCAGTGCAGTGGTTGCAGGACCGGGGCTGCAATTACAAATGTTGGAAGCAGGGGAGATTCCCAAGTAAAAACTATAACTATATATTTAAACCTTTATGTCGGAATTCCTAAGGGCCTGATGGAGTGAGTTGCGCTTTCACACTATCTGTAAAAATTGGTGTTAACAGTGAATGTGGCTATATTGCCTGTGGTAAAAATAGCCATCTAGTTTCATACTTGTGTACCCTTACCTATATGATGGGAGCAGAGTGTGTGTGTGTGGGAGGGTGTTTGCCAGACTAGTATTGCTGCCTATAATCTAACCAGCACAGTGGCCAAACCTAATGTTCTTCCCAAAGGTGGAAAAGTTTCAGTATAAGTGAAGAGAAGGGCGAATAGTAGCTGAGGGTAAAAAAGTGAATAAATGGGTTATTTAACTAGGCAAATCCAATATTATATTAACAATTTAAAGAGGTCTTGCGAAAGACGTGATATCGTCCATTACTCTCAGGTGTCTGACAGGGGGGGGTCTTACATTGCTGGGATTGCTCCAGCTTTTGGAACCTGACAGGATTTCACAGAAGCTTGAAAACCTGAGTAGCCTTGTCCTGGGAGACATTTTCATAGAATGTGATGATTTAGGGGACTAACTATCAGTGACTGAGTGGAATTCTAGTGATGTATCATTATCTTTGCACTTTTATGATCGATCATTTTGCCATACAAAGTCCATAACCAGAGACCAGGGGTGGACTAGGACATAGAAAGAAATCTGTATTTGGTCTCCGCCCCTGTTCTTGACACAGAGCTTCTAAGAGCCCTGGAATCTCTAGTGTGCTGAGTATCTTTTTGTGTATTAATAAGGTGACTGGAAGCCGCTAGACAGCCTCAGGATGGGGGATGGTTACCAGAAATACCAAGATATGGTTAGAGGGTTGGAGCTTTCAGCCCCACTCTCAACCTTCAGAGAGGGAGGAGGGAACAGAGGTTGAGTTAATAATCAGTCATGCTTATGTGATGAGGCCTCCATAAGAAACTCCTACTGATGGGATTCAGACAGCCTCTGGGTTGGTGAATGCATCATATTTTGGGAGGCTGGCATAGTTCAACCAATGAGGACAGAAGCTCCTGCATTCAGGACTCTCCCAGATCTTACCCTAAGTACGTCTTCATCTGGCTGTTTGTCTGTATCCCTTATCAACCCTTTGTTATATAATAAACTGGTAAATGTGTTTTCCTCAGTTGTATGAACCATTTTTTCTAGCAAATTATTGAACCTGAAGAGGAGGTCATGGGGACCCTCAATTTATGAACCAGCTGGTCAGAAATAGGGGAGGCCCAGATTTGTGATTGGCCTCTGACGTGTGGGACAGTCTTGTAGAATTGAGCTGTTAAGAGATCTGATGCTAACTCCTGGCATATGGTGTCAGAATTCAATGGAATAGTAGGATACCCAGCTGGTGCTGAAGAATTGGGTGTTGTGGGAAAAAAACTCCACACAACGGTGATTCCTTTTATTCTACTGCCTCTCCAGATTTTACAGTGGTGGTTCGCCCTTAGCTATTAATTCTATGAAAAGGAAATCCAAGAAAAGTTGTTGGTTTTTAATTTGTTCAGCTTTTTTTTTCTTTTAAGAATGGGAGTGACTTTCAAGCTCTTTCTGTGTCAGAGCTGAAACTGAAGTCTACAGATAGTAATTACGTTTATTGTTTCTTCTAAATTTTATACTAGAACTTGCCTATTTAGGCTGTAACGTGGATGACCAAAGATTTGCCTGGGATTCTGGTTATACCAACTGTAAATAAGTTAAAGCCTGTAACTTATTTTAGCGTTCCTTTTCAATCTTAGATGTTCTTCAATGTGGATGTAAATCATATTTTGCTATAATGCCCCTGGGAATAATCAAAGACTTCTCTGACAAAGGCAATTGTATTTGGCTTTTGCACCCATACAGTTTGTTACTGGAAAACCATACACTACTTTTTCCTTTCTTTCTTTCCTTGGTATCTCTCCTTTTTCAGCATTTGTATTTATTTTTGTTGTTTTCACAGAGACTCCTGTGGAAGTAACTAGAATACATTCTACTGTGACAATTAGGATCTTGTGTGGCCACAGAGTGTTAACTACCAGGACCAAGACTTGAGAACATCCATCTTAACATGACCGTCTTAGTTTGGTCAGGCTGCTATAACAATACCATACACTGGGTGCTTTATGAACAACAGAAATTTATTTCTCACATTTCTGGAGGCTGGGAAGTCTAAGATCAAGCTGTCAGTAGATTCAGTGCCTGGTGTGGATCTGCTTCCTGGTTCAGAGATGACTGTTTTTTCAATGTGCCCTTTCATGGTAAAGAGGCCAAGGGAACTCTCTGGAGTCTCGTTGATAAGGGCACTAATCCCATCCATGAAAGCTTTGCTATGCTGAGCTAATCACCTGCGAAGGCCTGCCTTCAAATAACACCACAGTAGGGATTAGGTTTTAACATATGAATTTTGAGAAGAATACAAATACTTAGTATATAGCATTCTGCCCCCAGCCTCCCTCCCCCAAATCTATGCACTTCTTACATGAAAACGCATTTATTACATCCCAATAGCCCCCAAAGTCTTAACTTATTCCAGCACAATATTAATGTCTAAAATCTGAAGGCTCTCCTAAGTATCATCTAAGTCAGATATAGGTAGTATGAGTGCAATTCATCCTGAGGGCAATTCCTGTGTAACCGTGAATGTGCAGAGTCAAACAGGCGGTGTGTGTCTAACGTATCATAATGGGACAACCACAAGATAGGCCTTCCATTTAAAAAGATAGAAATATAAAAGAAGACAGAGGTGACAAGTCCCAAGTAGTCCAAACTAAAAGGCAAACTCCACCCTTTAGAGCTCATGAGTAATCCTTTTGGTTTTAATGTTCTGCATCTTAGGGTTATTTTCCCAATCTACAAGTTGTTCTGATGGTCTGGGACTCCTTGTAGTATTAGAACTTCTAACACCCCTACATGAATTAGACTCACTATAATCCTTAAAACACTGAATTTTTCTGAAGAATTAAACCAGACAGAAAAGATGGGCAATTTTTCTCTTTGGGTTTCGTTGCTTGTCTCTTATTCTACCAATTCCTATAATAATAAACCATTAATTCTGACACATTTCTATGAATTAAGAATATTTTTCAGAGTATTCTTACCTCAGCTGTACAAGTAGGAAACTTGGGGCAGCGGCTAATTGACTTGCTGCAGGTCACTATGTGAACCAATAGCCTGACTGAGATACAGCCCCGGTCTCCTGACTGTCAGACCCATGCCCTGTGCACCAGATGTGCTCTGCCATCAGCCTGATCTGCCATCAATAAGCTACTGACCTTGGGTCCTTCTTTGCTGGCAGAACCCTACCATATGTGCGAATATTTCTCCAGTTCATACCTGAGTTACTTTTCTGCCTGGACAACTTTGCAGTGTTCCAGCATTTTCAGAGTATGTCAAACATACTGTAAAATACTATAAAAAATTATATTAGATGTAAAAGTTGGAGAATATATAAAATATACTGAGTCTTACAATATATAGCTTCATACTAATAGAAAAAACTCAAGTAGGTTTCAAAATTGAGCTTTTCTTGTACGTAAGATCTATGTAGCCAACTGTACACTGTATCCTTCAAAAGGAAAATGGGTGAACAAATGTTGCTTTGTAGCACCTATGATAGCTAACAAATCATAAGTTATACTGTAAATACAGTGCCCCTTATGAAAACTCCTTTGATTTAGGCAGGACGTCCTTGAATTATAACCTTCTATCCATCTCCATCTTCACAATGTGTCTCCCAAAATGTCATAAATTGAAATGGTTTGTCTTTCAATGAATTTCACTGTCTTTTGTTTTATATCTCCTTTCTTCATTCATTAGAATCGTATTTACTATAAAGCTGCCTCCTTGATCTGTTTCTTTGGAGGCCAAGCCTGATCAAATAGACTGTTATAGTAAGGTCTGCTGAGGGCTTGATCATTCCCACTCACCTCAGAAGGCATAAAGAGGTAATAAATCTCATTTTAAAGAAGTTTCTGAAGCTTTGTGAGGGATGATTAGAAAGAGCTTTCAGGGAGCAAGAAGTGAGTTTACTCGCCCAAAAGAGAAGCTCCTAAGAATCCTGAGTAACTGCTCCCAGCTGAAACAAGTCCGTGGCGGCCTCTTTGCCCAGAACTTAAATCGGACCCATAACTTATTGTAGAATTTCTGCAATCTCAAAAGCTTGACCTCTACTATTTTAAAGGGGAAGGTAAATTTTTCCTCAGTCTCTTTCCTCACCATTGCATGAAAAAACTTTCATTTTGAAACGTTGTTACTGCTTATTTTGAAAAGATAGATAAAATTCTCGGACTGTATACCTGTGAATCAGAGATAATCTGTGGATGAAAGCATTTTAAGTGGCAGCTGTAGGAATAGGGGATAGAGAAGAATTGGTCTTGAAAATAAATCCACAGTAAAGATGGTGATATTAGGCACCATGTAAGAAAAAGTAAACAAAGAGTCTAAGTTGATCTGGGCACGTAGTGCCTCGTAGGGACAGAAAGATGGTAAACAGTTCCTGCCTTGACCTAGCTCACTGGGGAACACATTTCTGGAAAGAGGCCACCATAAGAAGAGCTAGGGTAGAAACAGGATTCAGCTAAGCTAAGGAGGATTTCCTAGATGAAATAATGTCTGAGAATGTTTTTTAATAACTCACCTCTGATATTTAAAATGTGTATTAGCTTGTTAGGACTGCCCTAACAAAATACTTCAGACTGAGTGGCTTCAACAACAGAAATTAATGCTTGTAGACTTCCGGAGCCTTAGCCTCCAAGGTCAAGGTGTCTGGCAGGCTTGGTTTTCTTCAGAGGCCGTTTCCTTGAAGTGCAGATGGCGGCCTTTGTGCTCTGTCCTTGCATTGCTTCTCCTCAGTGTGCTCACTCCCATCCCTGGTATCCTTGTGTGTCTGACTTTCCTCTTCTTATAAGGACACTTGTCAGATGAGGTTGGAGTCAGCCCATATGACCCCATTTAAAATCGTAATTACCTCTTTAAAGGCTTCATCTCCAATGTGGTCACAGTCTGAGGTACTGGGGGTTAAATGAGCATCAACCTATGAATTTGGGAGGGAACACAATTCAGTCTATAACAAAATATTACAGATCTTGGAAAGATAAGATAGATTCTTCCTTTCCATTTTCTTTGTTTTTATTGTCTGTTTCTTCATTGAGAACTAATGTAGCATAACAGCTAAGAGCTCATGTTCTGGAGCCTGTCTTCTTGAATCCAGTCTTTGCTGTGCCATTTGCTAGGCGAGAAGAGAAGGTAAGTTGCTTGGCTTCTCTGTATCTCAGTTTCCTTGCATGTGAAATGGAGATGTTAAGAACTGCCTATTAGGTTGCTGTGAAACTTAAATGAATGAATACATATAGCATAATAGTGTTTGGCATATAAAAACACTGAATACGTGTAAAGTATAAAGGATAGTAATAATCTCCAGGCATAAAGTTGTACAATATGGTACACATATTAGTGCTCATAAATAAAGATTTGTGTTCTTTGGAGCTGTATCCCATTTTTCACCAAATATCATAATCAGAAAGATATATGCGTTTAAGGTGACTATCCCGGCTACAATTTGTGTTACCTACTCTTCTCATATTCCTGCTCATGTATTCACAGAGCATGCATCTGCCTGTTCATCTGTGTTTCTAAAATAATTCCAGCGAGATTTCAGACATCTAATATTGTTAATAATAAAAACTCCATGTGTCTTTTTCATTTGTGTGGGTGATAATTCCATACTTTGGTGTGCTGTGCTAAATTTACCTTTAATCTAGTCTTCAGTAGATTTCTCTTTTATCTGTTCTTTATAAAGACATTATCATTGTTTCCTGTCTTGTGTTCACAAACTCTAAATAATAAGCAAGTTGGAAACATTTTTTATAATAATAACTATGTGTTGTGCTTTCATAGACAGTGCCTTTCACCAATAACAATGACTTTCTAATAATCAAATCCAATTAACATGTTTTTAGACATCAACCAACTCAATAAAAGTGATGTCTCTGCAGTACTTTTTTTTTTTTTAACACTCCTATAGCATTTGCTGTCTGCCTGGCCCTGCTCTGAGCACTTTCCCATCATTGGTCCTCACAACTGTCAAATGGATGCTATTATCTTCATTTTACAGATGAGGAAGCTGAGGCACAAAGAGTTTAAGTTATTTGCCCTTCACACAGTGAGAAGTAGTGGATCCGTCAATTAGGCCCAGGCAGACAGTTGCAGTCCCGTCTGGTTGGACCGCGTGTCATTGTGGAATGCTTGTCCTATATCCCCAGACAAGTGATGAACAAATTCATGTGAGAGAGGGGCCGGCCTGTGTGGCCACTCTCTCTCAGAGAGAGAGAGGGTGGGACAGTGAGCTGAGAGAGTGAGAGAGAGGGCCCCGACCCCTTGCCTGGACAGGCTTTTATTGACACTCTAGGTATATTACAACCAGGATGGTTCTCATTAACTATACACAGGTTCCCTTTAGGTGGTTACCATAACAAAAGAAAGAATGTTGCTAATCCCTTCAAGACAAAGGTCATTTGCAAATGTAAAGGGAAAAGAGGTTGAACTGGTTAGTCCAAACTTGAGAGGTTTAGCATAGATTTTAGGAAGTTACTTTAAAGAGATGCAGTAAATATTTGTTGCCTCAATTCAGGATGAGGGAGTTTCTAGCAAAAGCAAGTCTCAAAGTGGTCTAGGTACAAAGCAGGCCCAATTCCCCACGGGAGACCTATTCACGGATGTTCTCTGTACACCACGCACATCTGTCTGTGTTCAGAACCAGAGCCGAGTCACTAGATCACAACACACATGGATAGGTTCCCTACACAGACATACTTGGATTTTCCTTCTGGGCTCTCTTTTCTTTTTTGACTTAAAGAATACTACTTAGTTTCATTCTTCCTGGGCCAGTCTTTTTAAACATCTTTTATTAGATCTCCTTTTTTAGATGGGACAGATCTTGAATATTGGAATTTCACAGGGTTCTATTCTTGGATTGCCTGTTTTCTCCCTCTAAATACTTTTTCACTAATTTATAGGACTCATCTGGAATCTAAATAGAAATGGATCTTACATCTGTATCTCCAGAGCCATCTTTTCCCTGAATTGCATATATATTTATAGGCACCCACCAGGTACCTCCAACTTGGATGCTGAGCATACACACCATTGAATTCTCCATTTGCCTCACTATCCCCAGATTGCTCCTTCTCCTTCCGTCCCAAACCCTAAGCCTAATAGACTACAGTCTGCCTCATTTAAAATGCACAATTTGGTACCAAGTTCTACTGATTCTAGCCCCACATGCCTCTTCTTTTGTACCTGATGTCTAATCTTACTAACATTGCTTTAGTTTAGCATCTGCAGGTAGGTGCTAATTTTCTATTGTCTTGTCATCTGTTAATGATTTTCACTTGCTGAAAGTTGGTTTTGATGTTATACAGTTAACTTATACCAGCATTCTCTGTAGTTTGAGATGTTTCAATCACTTTCATTAGTGTTATTTCCCTAACATCCCTGCCCTGAGCCAGGATTTTGTGTCTTGAGCCAGCTTTCTGTCTTCTCTTTGCCAGGAAAGAGTCCAGTTCCTATTTCATCTCAGTAATGCTCTTCTGCAAAAGCAAGATCCTTTCAGAATCAAGCCTTTTTTAGAATTTTAAAAAATAGATGAATTTTTTTGTTTCCTTCCTTAGCAGTTACCAATGTGCAAACAGAATGCAAAGACTTAAAGATCTTTTAAGAACAATCTGGTATTTTTTTCTTTTGGCTAGTTCCTTCATCCACAAAAATCTCTTTGGGAGACTATTAATTACATTGTACATTATCTCTTAACTGGAGTTTGCAACCCGCAAACTTCTCTCTCTTTTCTAATTTATCCTTCATATGATTTTGTTATAAATAGGAAAAAAAAAGATATATTGGCCACTGGATCAAGTAAAAACTTTTTGCAGAATGGCTTGCAGGGCTTTTGACAAGGTGGCTGAAAGTTACTTCTCCAGCCTCATCCCTCCTCTGAACCACACCCTTTAAATTCAAGTCACAGCACCTTCTGGGCTCCACGCCTCTGCACAGCTTTTCTCTCCTTCTCTGATGCCATTCGTTCCTTCTGTATCTAAAACCCCAGCCTTCCTTCAAGACCTGAGCCTGGTATCACTCCGGCACTCTTATCCAGTGTCTCTAACCACTGCAATGCCGGGACAACCCTGCCCTGCTCATGATTAAAATCCAAGATTCTTGTGCCTAATTTTCATCTGGCTCCCAGTTGGGGCACTCTTCTTGTACTTGTTCAGCTCACAGCCTTTCATTTCTAAAACTGACGTAGATTCTGTGACTTGATTCTTATCACTAATTTGTAGATAGGACTTTACTTCTGACTTTGTCCCCAGGCATGCAAGGCAACCACACGCAGGATGAAGCCTGGATTCCAGTCTCAGTCAGCTTTCAGGAAACTCCAAAAAACCCGATAGCCCCTCAAAGGAGGGATCATATAGCCTGTTAAAAATATTCCCATTTTTCTCAGACAGAATTGGTCACTGGCTCCTTGGGGTTTCCATGGTCATCCTTCATGTATACCTCTACTATAATATTTCTGTATTGCAGTTATAGCCACGATCATACTCCAGCCCACGTTCTCAGCTGTGAAATGTGTAACCTGGCACTCCTGTAACTCATCTTCTATTGGACACTGTCAGTACTGCTCCCAGAGCTCCTTATGTCCCTTTTACTACATCTGTGTACTCTGTCCCTGATGTCAGTGTCCCTTCACTTTCCCCCACCTGCACCTGTGATTCTTCTTCAGAGGACTGACTTTGGACTGCTGGGGCTGTTTCTTCTAGAAACGCAGAGAACTGGAGGTGTCTGGGAATTACATCCCTCCTAGGCGGCTCGGAGCCAATGATAGAATGGCAAAGGAGTCCCATTTAAGGGACAGGAGCACTCTCCACCCTGAGGCATGGACTAAAGAAGTTTCTAAGGGGCTTTGCCTGAACCCTTACTTGACTTCTTTGTCCTCTATGCTCCACTTACCCCTTTTTCTTACTTGTTTCTCTCAGGAATACTTCCCTGATAATTCACTTGCATAGGACTCCTTGCCTCAGGGTTACTTCTGAGGATCTTGACCAAAAATGCCATTTAATCTCCCTTTCAAGTCCCTTGTGTTTGCTTACAGAAAAATTTATCTAAATGAATTCTGAGTAAACTTAGTCACTTTAGATTTAATTTTAACCATTTCAAAATTTTAACTATCAAATCTCTCTCTTTTCTATAAGTTTTGGTTGAGTAGTCACAGTGGTGTTGATGAGGTGTCACGAGGGATTGTACCCATCTGGTCCCTGTTGTCAGATCTGTCAGAGTGACAGATTATCTTGCTACCCAATTATCTGTTTCCATGTTTGTTCTCATTACTATGGTTAAAGCAGTTAAAACAGTGCCTGGTTCCCTTTCATTTAAAAAAAATTCCTAGCACTTAGAGACACTAACTGATGAGTGAAAAAAATAACAAACAAACCTTTGTAAGCTAGACATTATTATCCTAGCTTTACAGAGATTTAAATGAGGCTTATCTATATTAAATAGTTAGGGCAAAATAAAAAGAAAAGATAATTGATTATAGCAGAAGTCGTATGCAGTTCTGACTCAGTACAAATTTTTCTACACCACTCATCCTTGCCTTCCTCTGATCTCATGGCTGTGCCAATGTGTTTGATGCTCAAGGGAAGGTCCAGAAAAACAAATCACAAACACCTTTCTATAGCCCTGTTAGACAAAAGAAGGGTCATTTTAAAGCTATTGTCATGACTGGAGATGAAATTCAGAATGTTTCAGACTGGGCTTTCTCCCTGAAAATGAATATTAATTACCACTTTTTTTTTCTCATTGGAAACACACTAGCAAATAATCAGATCAAGCATCAGTTTTGATATTGTTTTTACCTGTTTGGTAAGCCTACTGTAGGGGAGGGGAAGAGGTTCTCCCTTTGCTGAATGGGAGGTATTGGGTCTTTTGGGAAGGTATGTGTTTTGTGTCTGGAATCAAAAAGAAGACCAAGTAATAATGGAAATATTCCATGATGGCAATGGAAAAAATGCACCCCAGGAATATTTGAGGCAAGAATAATGGTCTTTTCTGGGGTGGTGGTGGGGACAATGGTCTTAAATGATTGATACTACATTCAGCAAGGATTCTCAGCACTGCACTCTTTTTTAATCCCATTAGTTCTTAAGGCCTTAGATCAAGTTGTATCTTGCAAGGTTTAAAAGGTGTCTCTGATACCTTTACAGGAGCGGAGGTGGCATGACCCCTTGTTTTTATGTACCTGTGTGGGTTTCTGGACTCTCCTATTGTAGCATCGTACCTGTGTTGAGCTGTATGAGTGCAGGAATTGTGTGGAGCTATGTTGTTAACATATGTTGCCAGCAGGAGGGAGGTACAGTGTAGTTTGAAAGACGTGATTTAGTTATTATGCTACACTCTGCCTCTCAGGCACTTGGGGGCACATCTTTTGTTATTCTGTTTATTTCTTCTGACAAGGGCATGATTTGGTAGTTTGTTAGGAAACAACATTACCATTTAGTGGAAGAGCACTTTTCATTTTAAAACTTTTTACTTAAATTAATGTCATGTAGAGTATATTTGTTTTAACCTGTTGATTCTTAGCACTTAAACACCTCAGGCGAGATCTGTCTATATGTACAGAACATGATATCATTTGCAATTTGGTAGTGTTTCTGATTGTAGCCTTTTTGAATGCCTTTATGGATTAAGTACAGTAGTATCATCTTATATTCCATTTTAAGATCTTGAAGTTGACATTTACTTTTTGCAAATAAATTCCAAGCAAAAATTGGCATAGTATTCTCTCCAGCTTGCACATTTATGGTATTTTAATCTTTTCATTTAAAACCCTGAATAATAATTTGAGAACTATTTTTTATTCCTAGAGATATATTAAGAATGAAGAGATGCCTATATTAGGAGGTATATTAAAAAGCTAACTAATGATTGATGCATTCAGGATGGTCTCCAAATAAAATATCAAGCTTAACGATATTTGACCTCAGCTAATGCTCCTCCTGTGTATCTCTTCCCTATGGTCTCCACTGTCCTCAGGGTGGCCTTTTAGCTGAACGATGTCCCATACACCTTCTGCGCCTGCAGGAGTGTGGGTCTCTTCTGCGTCATTGAAAGCCCTGACAACCCCGTCCTCTGAAGGGCTAAGCGCTCCTTCTTGGTGGAGTCCAGCAGGGGCTGAGAGCAAAGGTGCTTCAGGCTCATGGCAGATCCTCCAAAAACCATCACTTTTACTTTGACACAATGCAGTTCAAACCCATATTCAAGGAAAATGTGTTGCCTTATTAGCATGTCCCTGGCCTTTCCTTTTTAGAAACACTGGCTATCCATAATTAGCCTGAAGACCAATAAGATATGTTTATGTCTGATAACTTGATAGTAAGCTCCACTTCAGTTTTTATGGGCTATTTTCTTTGTTGTTTGGGAAATGACTTTGGGAACCAGCTTCAGCCTCCTATATACAGAGACCAGTTTTGATTCATTCGTCTAATAAATTTAACTAAGTATCAGCTATATGATGGGAATTGTTGAGACATCCAGCAATTGGGGAGACAATGATGAATAAGAGAGGCAAAATTCAAACTCTCTTGAAGCATATGTTCCGATGGGGGTGGTGAGACAAATAAAACACTTTGTAAGTAAAGCAGAAAAACATGAGGCTAAGTGTTATTCACAGTGTTAAAGTGGAGTGGTGTGATAGGGAGTGATGGGAGCTCTTTTAAATGATCAAGGAAGGCTTCTTGGAGGAGGCAATGTTTAGGTGCTAGCTGAATAACAAACAGCAGTGAGCAATCTGTGATTTAAGTTTCCCTGCAGGGCAAAAACATAACTTCCGGCCAAAATGGAGGCATAGGTAGACACACTGTGCCTCCTTGCACAACCAAAAGAGGGACAACAGCAAATTTAAAAACAAAAACAACCAGAACTGGCAGAAAATCAAACTGCATGGAAGTCTGACAACCAAGGAGTTAAAGAAAAAACACTCACCCAGACCAGAAGGAGGGGCAGAGACAGGCAGCTGGGTGGAGAGGACTCTAGGCAGGTGGAGGCTGGCAGACTGGGTGAGGCAGCAGACTGTGGACCGGGTGGTCCCACATTTGTGTGCAGACAAAACGGGAGGAACAACTGGGGAGCAAGATAGACCATGCAACCCAGGGTCCTAGCAAGGGGATATAAAGCCTCAAATCTCTGATTGAAAACACCTGTAGGGGTTGAGATGGCGGCAGCAGGAGAAACTCCCAGCCTCGCAGGAGAGCTCGTTGGAGAGACCCACAGGGTCCTAGAGCGTACACAAGCTCTCCCACCCAGGAATTAGCACCAGAAGGGCCCGATTTGCTTGTGGGTAGTGGAGGGAGTGACTAAAAACTGGCAGAGAGTGGAGCAAGTGACGTTGTTCCCTCTCTGACCCCTCTCCCAGAAACACCATCACAACACAGCGATGAAAGTTACCCCACCTTGGTGAACAGCTAAGGCTCCGCCCCTCACAACATTAACAGGCTCACTGAGACAAAAAAAAAAAAAAAAAAAAAAAAAAAAAAAAAAAAAAAAAAAAAAAAAAAAAAAAAAAAAAAAAAATGGCCCAAATGAAAGAACAGATCAAAGCTCCAGAAAAAAATATAACTAAGCAACCAAGAGATAGCCAACCTATCAGATACACAATTCAAAACACTGGTAATCAGGATGCTCACAGAATTGGTAGACTACGGTCTCAAATTAGATGAAAAAATGAAAGCTATGCTAAGTGAAATAAAGGAAAGTGTATAGGGAACCAACAGTGACGGAAAGGAAACTGGGACTCAAATCAACGGTGTGGACCAGAAAAAAGAAAGAAACATTCAACCAGAACACAACGAAGAAACAAGAATTCAAAAAAATGAGGAGAGCCTTAGGAACCTCCAGGATGTCTTTAAACATTCCAACATCCGAATCATAGGGGTGCTAGAAGGAGAAGAGGAAGAGAAAGAAATTGAAAACTTATTTGAACAAATAATGAAGGAGAACTTCCCCAATCTGGCAAAGGAA